>CAUYPK010092337.1:0-46138 GCA_963574355.1 Loris lydekkerianus | reverse complement strand
CTGTCTTAGGTTGTCCCCGCTTTGGGAATCTTACCCGTCATTGGTGCTATGGAGGGCGGTGAAGAATAATAGTTAGATTCTTGGTTAATGAGCCAGTGATATTGGACCTTGACCTGATTTAACTGCCTCTAACCTTTTTTTGGGATACAGGGCCCAAAGGTGAAGGGTAAATAAGGGTAGCAGGGGAAGAAGGTAGGGTAAAAAACCATGTAGGCCTGTCCACAGGGGATTGTCTAAAGTTTCTTTTCTTCTCTTTTCTAGATCTTCTTGGAGTGTTTTGATCTTGTTTTGCACAATCTCAGATCTGTTGGCATAAAAGTAGCACTTCTCTTTTTAACATCTTTCCATATAGCCTTTTCCTGTTTAACTGTCTTCCACTTAATGTGTATTTTTATAAATTTTAATGACTTTAGGTGAAGGTCAATTCAGAACATCTCTCCTCGACTGCTAAAATAAATTTTAAAAGAAGCAATTTCATAGAGAGGTAAGAATTTTTATAGTGTCTCTTAGTTCCATATTTTTGAAGTGGAAAAGTCTGTACTTTTCACAACTAATTTCAAAACGACTTTAGTTTTGCTTTTGGTTCTTTGAGAATAAGCTTTATTTATCTCATTTAAAGTGTTATGTCAAGACCAAACCAAACTAAACCAAAGCAAAACCTGTAGAATATTCATAGAGAAGCACAAACCTATTTTACGTAGTTAAAAAGTAAACAAATGTACGTAGACTCTCACCAATAAGAGGAAAATACTAAAGCAACCCCCTCCCATCCTATGCACTGTTTGTTTTGTACTATGAGAGATTTAGTGCTTTTTTTTTTTTTTTCCTTTAAGTATTTGAAGGATGCAATGGACATTTACAACATTGCCTTTACGATCTGACTGCCATTCAAGTTTGGATAGGAATCTCAATACACGGTTTAACAGAAAGTGAAACTACGGAAGATTTGAAGGTAGGTGCTAAGTTAAGAAAAGAAAAGGAAGAAGTGAGCAATTGGATGGGGGGGAAAGCAAAGAAAGAAGGAAGTGTGACTTGTGATCTGTCCTTGCAGAAGGTGAAATAGGACTCAGGAAATGCCAAGTGGCTCAAGACAGTCCTTGAGCCTCTAAGGTTTATTTAAATGTCTTGCCACAGAAAAAATGATTGAGGAGATGGTTATATTAATTAGCTTTCCACAGTGTATATCAAATCATCCCATTGCACCCCGTAAATGTATACAGTTGAGTTAATGAAAATTAAGTTAAAAAAAGCATTCATGCATAATTTTTTCTTTATTATATAAAGTAAACTAATACTAAATATAAATGTAAGACTATTTCAGTAATGTGTTCTTTCAAAAATCTTCTTTACATGGTCTCTGTTTGAAATTGTGTGCAAATTTAGAGATCTGAGCACATTGTCTGATTCCTCCTGGGATGGAGGAATCTGATTGTCCTGGTCTCAGACCATGGGGATAAGTGGCTGGCCAGGGGACTCCTGCTCACCCATCAGGCTGCCGCGTTGCTGACGTCTGTTTATAAAGCCTCCCAGGGTTGCTGCCTGCTTTACCCCATTCTTACATAAATCTGAGGCCCTCATTCCTAATTTTAGAAAAAAAAACATGTAATATAAAGCATAATTTCCAGCTAATAACAGCATTCTGAAAATAATTGTGCAGCCAAAGTACTTCTCTAAAATCCAGAAATTGTAAAATTTCCATGAATGCCATCAGAGTAATACTCCTGTAGTAAACAAAACAATTTTGTCACCTATGGTGCGTCTTACAAGGGCACATGTGAAATTTACTAAGTGTAGAGTATAAATGTTTTAACACAATAACTAAGAAAATGCCAGGAAGGCTATGTTAACCAGTGTGATGAAAATATTTCAGATTGTATATAAAACCAGCACATTGTACGCCATGATTGCATTAATGTACACAGCTATGATTTAATTAAAAAAAAAATTCTCAAGTAGCGGTGCATGTATTTGATGTTCAGAGATTACGATAGTTGATGTATTTAGTACATAATCAGAAAGTAGAATTAAAACACACTTGAATGATTCTGGGCATGACTAAAAAATGCCGTGCCTTTAAAGCCAAAATATTCCAGGCACTCTTTCAACATCTGTTATAGAGGTTTTACATCGACTACCATAGAACATAAGCTTAAATTCTCCTACAGTCCATCCTGGGAAAAAAATAAATGTTTTAGAGTGGTCTGCTGAATGCTCCTGAATCTATTTATCTAGTTCTATTACTGCCAAATACCGACTTCTATTTTTAGGAACTATAAGAAATAAGACAAGAAGCAAAATCTTCAGAGACTCATTAGGACCATTAGAAAAGAGCTTCTAGCAGCTCCTATCAAAACAGCAGAAATGAATAACCTTTGTTCCTGGGACGCGGATTCACCCTGTTTCCGCAGCCCCATTTCCAGATGATGTATTGGAGTCATTACAGTCACCTCTGTAGGACACGGCACACACACAGTGTGAGAGCCTCACCTCCCAGTTCAGAGCATTTCCTGATACATGAATCATTTGTCCTTGTCAGATTGTTCAAGGTGAAAAGAATAAACTTTAAATATGAACCACTTCTGCGCCACACGGATATGGGAAAAGAAAATATTTCATCTTACTTTTTCTTGCCACAAAGTAAAGAAAATGAAAATACTGTGAGAGAGAATAGATTACACGATAAACTGCCTTGAAAAGAAGTATGACGTGTTTCATTTTTTGCAAATTACTATTTAAGAGAGATATCCTATGAAATCAAAATGCCAAAATCTGCTATTTGCAGGAAGTTGCATTTCATAACAAAGAAAAATGTACTAAACATTTACATCAGACAGGGCCAAGAAATTGTGTGCATGGCAGAAAAGCCTGAATTTATTACATTGTTTTAATGCAATGTAATATTACCTATTTGAGTTAAGCTTATGAATGTTGGTTAATGAGTGGCTATTATTGGTTGGTTTTCTTTTAGGAGTTTCAGGAAATTTTAACTGAATTGAATATGAACTTTGGGTTACATTTTACTACATATTAATAAAATGTGAAATATTAGCTCAGCACCTGTAGCTCAGCAGCTAAGGTGCCAGCCCCATACACCGGAGCTGGCGGGTACAAATTCAGCCTGAGCCTGCCAAACAATCACAACTACTAAAACCAAAAAATAGCCGGGCATTCTGGTGGACACCTGTGGTCCCAGCTACTTGGGAGACTGAGGCAAGAGAATCACTTAAGCCAGAGAGTATGAGGTTGCTGTGAGCTGTGACACCACAGCCCTCTACTGAGAGTGACATAGTAAGACGCTGTCCCAAAAAACAGTAAAGTAAGATTACATTTAAAAATGAGTTAGGAACTAAAATTTTATTGTAATTTTTTTCAACCTTCCAGTTACCACTCAAGAAAGTATGACTTTATCAGTCAAGATCCTCTGACCCTGTACTGTAACCCTAAGGTGAAACTTAGAGGCATTATTGACAGATTTAGTTTTATTATTACATATCCTTGATAATTTATTTGTTTTGCATAACATGTTGGAGGCAACAACATTGATATGATGCACTTGTTCCTACATTTTCCAATACCAAATAATTTTAGTGGCTATGTCAGGTCCAAGGTATGACACATATTTCAATAAAGAAAATGTAAGGAAGGGTTTTAGTACAAATATGACCAGAAATGCTAAAAGTGCAAACAAAGGAGAGTGAGAAGATGAAGAAAGTAGCCAGAGCAGGAAGAAAGGATGGAAGGAAACAGGAACAGGACAGAGTAACCAGAGCCCAGGGTTGGGGACACCGACCGAGAGTGACCCCAGTGAACCCGGAGGGGCAGAGACTGTGGACACAGGACCAGGACAGAGTAACCAGAGCCCAGGGTTAGGGACACCGAGAGAGAGTGACCCCAGTGAACCAGGAGGGGCAGAGACTGTGGATACAGGACCAGGACAGAGTAACCAGAGCCCAGGGTTGGGGACACCGAGAGAGAGTGACCCCAGTGAACCCGGAGGGGCAGAGACTGTGGATACAGGACCAGGACAGAGTAACCAGAGCCCAGGGTTGGGGACACCGAGAGAGAGTCACCCCAGTGAACCCGGAGGGGCAGAGACTGTGGATACAGGACCAGGACAGAGTAACCAGAGCCGGGGGTTGGGGACACCGAGAGAGAGTGACCCCAGTGAACCCGGAGGGGCAGAGACTGTGGATACAGGAACAGGACAGAGTAACCAGAGCCCAGGGTTGGGGACATCAAGAGAGAGTGACCCCAGTGAACCTGGAGGGGCAGAGACTGTGGATACAGGAACAGGACAGAGTAACCAGAGCCCGGGGTTGGGGACACTGAGAGAGAGTGACCCTGTGTCTACTAAAAACAGAAAAAAATCTAGCTGGGAGTTGTGTTGCTGTTGACGTGTTGGGGGGGGAGGGATCTCTTGCTGCCATCCATTGTGATTGTTCTGTGTTTTTTGAGTTCCAGACAACTTTGGTGGTCTTTCCAGAAAAGAGTTCCAAAATTGCTTTGAAGGGTGGACTCGGCACCTGGTGTGTGCACCTGTTCCCAAGGGAATGCGTGGAAGGTGACCGTAGCAACATCGGCAATGAGGGGGGTAGCACTTTTGCTATGATGAGTTTGTGAACTGAATTGTTAAACCTCGCATGACGTAGTACAGAAACAGATGCTGTTTGTGCACAGCATTTACGCCACAGTTCTCGGACGGTGAGGACTGGGCATCTCATGAGAAGCACTCGTGAACCAGCTTATTATTAGCAGTTTTCTCTTCAACTCATGTCACTTTGTACCATGTTCTTTTTAAATTATCATTTGAATATATTAGCAAAATAACCGTGCTGTCGTTCTGTCCTCTTTTAACTTACAAGAAGGAAGGAAAAGGAAGTTTTTACTAATATTTAAAGATATATAACTCAGATGCATAAGTATCTGAAGCGTGCCGCTATTCAGGTTAATAATAATAACAAGAACAGCATTTGCATAATGTCTCTGTTAATAGACATTGTGGGGCTTTCCTCTGTTACACTGACAGCTCTAATGGCACAAATCAAATAAAAGAGGCCTTTTAGTTTCAAACCTGTCAAAAGCAGGGACACGTTCTAATGTGTTGCCATTGTCAGATCAGATTGGAATCCTTGTCTGAGTAACTTTCTTCTCCAAGGTAAATAACCTCAACTCACCTTTCTCTTTCGAAGACCTTTAAACTAAACTCTCTGCCATAGTTCTGTTTGTGAGAAAGGTTACCACTTGTAGTTTCCTTGGAACATAAATATGACATTTGGTTGGAGAGAAATCTGACCTAATCGGTACTAATCAAGCTTGCTTGGTTTCAATAGCACAACAGGAGGCTACTGGGAAGGCCCGCGCCCTGTCTCTGTGCAGAACAATTAAACTTCCATAATTATGTCTCTCCCCATGTTGTTGAGCTTGAGAAGTTAATTACAACCATTTTATGCCTATAATGCAGAAACGATGTCTCCATTACACACGATTTGACAAGTCTTCAGAAGGATGTCAGACGTGGTACCTGGTTCTAGCTAAGTCCCTCCTCTTGTCACTACCTGAATGTCTATGAGGCTTTTTTCTTTCTTTCTTTCTTTCTTTTTTTTTTTTTTTAAGTGTTTTCGAAAGTCTTTCAATCATTCTACTCAAGTGCAGAAGAGAAACAGGTGAAATGATTCACCCATCAGCTTGACAACAGAGATCCTTAACAGAAGGTTAGAAGTCTTTGCAGACTGTCTTGAGTGCTATTTTAGAAGGTGCAGCAATTTGCTCTTTTGAATTATTAATAGTTGATACACACGAAACTGAAGCAAATTTTTAACAACCTTCTTTTTCCTTTAAAGTTGTGTTAAAATTTACTGTAAAAAATAGTTTATTTTAAGAAATAAAACATAAATTTCCTAAAATCCCCTGAAATTTCTATTGCAAAAATATAGATGAATGTTGAATTGCATGATTGCATAGCACTCATAACACAGAGCTACATTGTTTCAGGTAAACATGTCCCTTTTCCCTCAAAAGGCCTATTATATGATAACTTACCAGCCTGACATTAGTGTTTGAACAATATTTTTGGATTTTGGAAATGATTTATTTGGCATAATATATATTTCTATGTTGAAATTTATAAAATTTATGTATATTAGGAGTTAAGCAGAATAGATTAACCTTAAAATAAAGCTCACCAATTCGTATTATTTTCAATAATAATATGACTACAATGAAATTATCAATTTTAGAAGTTTCTCTTCTTAACCTCTAGAAATGAAATTTCCAACATCATGTCCCCCAAGAGTAAAAAATTATAATGTACCTGGTGTTTTAATCAGGGTCCTTACACTGTTCCATTTCTTTCTCTTGAACTGTGGAAAGTCTACTTAATTTATAGCTTGTCAACTATATCAGAATTTTCCTTCCTTAAAGATAGGTATGTTAACATTTGGCTTTCAGGAAAAAACATTTTCTCAAGTATCTAGAAGTGCCAAGCAAAGATAATTTCCCAATTTCAACTTCTGACCACAGATCTTACAGCTACTTCAAGTGCTCCTGGTGTCAATTTAATTTTGTCCTGGATGGAGACAAGAAAGTGGGTAATCACCACGTATAGGGCAAATTTCACAGATTTTTAAGGATTGTGTTTAGGCCACAAATCAGCTCCATTTTATCCAGACACTATAATTCCACTTCCTTCAAAAATTATTCACCAATAATATTTGTGAATAATTGAATGACATCTTAAGGTCACAAGGAAAACCTACCAAGGGAAATACATTTCCAACAAAAGTGCAATAATCCATTGTGAAAAATAAAACTGGTTTGTTGGTGCACGTCCCTACAAAGACTGGGGTCTGAGTCTAAAGAGAGAAATGTTCACAGTAAAAGTTACTGTTGGATAGTGATAGGGATGGTAGTCGTGGTGGAGATGTGACAGAAAGGACAGCCATTTGGAAAGGGAAAATGAAATACCCATAGCAGGCTCTACCCCACAGCACCTCCGAGAGACCCCAGACACACCTGGCCAACTCCAGCTGCTCAGGAGCTTGGATTGCGTGCTTTGTCCAGCAACACCAGCTTGACCCCCAAGGATTCACACTCCCAGCTTCTCTTTCCTCTCTGAGGTCTTAGCCCCACCCTCTGAAATAATTTTTACTTATTCTGACCAAATGGCAACAACAACAAAAAAAAAAAAAAAAAAGAAAGAAAGAAAGAAAGAAAAAAGAAAAAAAATGGCCTGTGTTTGCAGGTGAATAACATTCTTACAATGCTTCCTGGCCATGTAAGTTTAAAAACCTGGAAGTTTCTTTAATTTTAACATCTCCTCCATTGTTAATTCCAAGTTGATGATGGTCCTGACAACACAAACTCTGTAAAACTTTGTTCCTGAATTGTACTCAGATTCGCTCTCCTAGACAAAAGCTGCATGCACAGCGGACTTCATGGCATGCTGCTCTCTCTCCGCCTTGCTCCGACTGTAAGCCAAGCTCCCGGGGGCCAGGGTTTTCAGAAAGAAGCTCTCTTGAGGAGAGAGACTCTAGAAGGCCCTGTCTTGCATCTTCCTGATGTATTAACAGAGCCTTCCAGCTCCACCACACGTCAAGTCTTTACCCTCCATTTTTCTCCTGAAGGCAATTGCTTACTTTGAGAGCATTTTGCCACGTGGAGAAGATGAAAAGAGAACCCAGCAAGTCCTTGGGTAGAATAGTTCTCTACATTTTTCTCAAAACTGGACAGTTCCTTCATCGGAACATTTCTCTCCTGAATTTGATCATGGACGGTACCAGGTGGAATTTGGCACTTGCTTCATTCTTCCTAAAAATCTCCCTCGTCATTTGCACAAGCTCATCAGACGTCTCTTACAATTGTACCCATTACCAGTGGCAGAAGTGCTCAGAGGAGCCTGACTCGATATAGCACCTGTCACCTTTTCTCGGCATTCCTAACCAAGTTCGCACTGCCTGTTAAGCCCCCTAGTGACACTGTCCTGTACGCTCAGGCCTCTGTTGACCTTCCATGTCAAAACAAAGGGCAGATTCGTTAGGTTTGGTACAATTCTTTTTATTTATTTATTTTTGTTAAATCATAGCTGTGTACATTAATGCAGTCATGGAGTACCATGCACTGGTTTATACACAATTTGAAATATTTTCATCACACTGGTTAACATAGCCTTCATGGCATTTTCTTAGTTATTGTGTTAAGACATGTATATTCTACATTTAGCAAGTTTCACATGTACCCTTGTAAGATGCACCGCAGGTGTAATCCCTCCAATCACCCTCCCTCTGCCCATCCTCCCCCCTCCCTCCCCTCCCTCTCCCCCTTCCCCATATTCTTAGGTTATAACTGGGTTATAGGTTTCATGTGAAAGCCATAAATAAGTATCTTAGTAGGGCTGAGTACATTGGATACTTTTTCTTCCATTCTTGAGGTACTTTGCTAAGGAGAATATGTTCCAGCTCCATCCATGTAAACATGAAAGAGGTAAAGTCTCCATCTTTCTTTAAGGCTGCATAATATTCCATGGTGTACATATATCACAATTGCTGATCCATTTGTGAGTCCATGGGCACTTGGGCTTCTTCCTTGTTTGGTACAAGTCTTAAGAGTGGATGTGCTCTGTGAAGTTATCAACAGGTAACTGAGACCCCCCCACCACCCGCTTCGACTTCCATTCATGAGGTGCTGTAGCATAAAGGTGGTGTCCTCCTACAATTGTATATTAAAGACTGATCCTCAGCGTGTTGATATGTGGATATAGGGACTGGGAGAGGGCATGTGGGCAGATTCCTAATAGAAGCAACCCAAACAGCTCCTGCACCTCTTTTGCCATGAGAAAAACTCATGATTCTCATGTTGTCTTATTAGATAACATACTTCTTTTATTAGTCTACATTATGGCTTATAATAGTTTGGTGTACAGTTGAGTCTTTGATGTCTTGAGATGAGTATCCAGATCTTTTATTTTCAGTATGTTCATTTATAGCAATACAGTATCTATTGTTATTTTCCAGGATAAGAGTTTGAAGTGTTCCAAGCATCTTAGGGTAAAATCATTCATTTCACTATTTTCTACCTAGTTGATCATTTCGATTTTAAATCTTTTTTTTTTTCTAACTTTTAAGTGACTAGTGTGGATTTCTGACCATCATCCATCCCGGATTTCTTTTTCTTGTGCCCATGACCAATGCTGGCCACAAAATAAACATTTTGTACCTTTGTGCCCAAGCCAGCTGCGTGGGCATGGAATTTAGGCTGCTGCAAAAAATTCATGACCAGAAAAGCCTCATGCTTGATTTAATGCTCAGTTGTTATTGCCTTGAAATTCTTAATCATTTTGGGAAAAGGGCATCAATTTTCATTTGGGAGGCCTAATACCTTAGCTTTAATTAGAAATATGTCCACTTGGTAAATTCTTCATGTTCTCTGAACTAAATGGTTCTTGTTCAATATTTGAGGGAGGTGTAGCGCCAGCCCCCAGGCCCTGCTTCCTCAGTGGGTCAGGTCCTTGTAATGCGACATCTAGGCAGCCCATCATTACAGCATAGAACATTAACCATTAACTCACACAGGGATATCAAGAAACATTCCATCCCCTAATTCTTTTTTTCTCAGTTTTTATTTAGACACACAAATATTCAAACGCATATTCCAATATTTTTCTATTTGCCCATGTATTACTTTTATTTTTCTAAGATCTTATAATTTTCCTATGCCCATTAATGTTACATAACACATAACATTACAATATCAATGTTATTGAGTCTCTGAATTAACCTGATTTACTATTTGACCTTTAAGATTTGTTATCAACCTCTAGTTATAAGAGCTTTGGTAAAAGAAAACAGTTTTATTATAACAAGTCACTATATATTCATTTCTTAATTCATTATTTTTATTTAAAATTCCCTTTTGTTAGAATCCTCTGGCTGGTCCTCCAGCACCATCTGGGTTAAAGGAAATGTAATAACAATATGCATCATGAACAGAAATTAAGTATTAAGATAAATGATTTCTACACCTTCATGTTTTATTTGTTCTCTCTGCTAAGTACTTGCTTTTTCTAACAAAATATACGCATAAAAATAACCTAAAGATAATTTGAATTATATTCTGAATATACACTATTTTAGGTATAAGCAAACCCTTAAAGTAAGGGAAGAAATATGTTTTGATGGGATCTCAAAATTGCAAGTTATACAGTAACTAATCTTTGAATTACTTGGTAATATCAAGTATAATTATCAAGCAATTTGTAGGAACATGTAATTCTCCTGTAATTATAGAGCTATTACAGATGCCCTACAAAATAGGGAGCTAGTACAGCCTTATCAATCTAGAATCTTTGCCTTCTGTTAATATTCACCCACTGTAATATTCATGAATGAAACATCTGACTTCTAAGTAAAAAGCTCCAGATGCATTATGTACAATAGCTATTCTTTCAATCAAAGTATGGCTTATTCTTATCATATGCAAAAAGAGATTCCTCCCTCCAAGGACTATAAAAACACCCTGAATGGCTATTCTGCAAGTACAATTATCATATGAAAAAATGGCATAAATATACTGAAAGGTTTGCAATCTCGTATTTAGTATTACCTTTATCAAACAAACTCTGTTTTGTTTACCGTCTCTCATTCCTTTCTCATCAAAGGATATTTGGGACTGAGGAGCTTGGTATATTTTGACAGAAATCTGCAAATAAATGAATATATTTTCAGAAAGTGCTTACATTAAAAAGGGTCCCGATTTAACATGATTTTAAACTGAAAGTTACAAAATATGGATGTCAGGTTTTTTCTCTCAGATTTGTTCTACTGTTGTTCTTCCCTTTCTCTGATAATATGGCCTATTTGAGTCTTGGGATTGTGCGGAGGACACAGCTCTCACCGTTCCCTTCTTGTGCTCTGGCCCTATAAAGTATTGTTGTTGGAGATGGAGTCCTCCACACCACCCAGGACTGCTGTATGTGAGCCTTCTCTCTCACTGTTTTAATTCTCAGTTCCTTCTTATCTGGCTAATAGGGACTACACTTATTTTCCTGTAACCTCAAGTATATTTTTCAAAGGTGATTAGGGTCAAGGAGTCTGCCACGGTGCTGGAAATAGAAGCCTCTATATTGATCCTTTACAGTTAAGTGGAATGTAAAAACAGGTCCACGGTTTATGGTGAAAAAGAACCCTCAAACCCAATTTGTCCTCTGATTTATAATAATTATTATTATTTTTGTTGTTTTTTGTTTGTTTGTTTTTGAGACAGAGCCTCAAGCTGTCGCCCTGAGTAGAGTGCTGTGGCATCACAGCTCACAGCAACCTCCAACTCCTGGGCTCAAGCAATTCTCTTGCCTCTGCCTCCCAAGTAGCTGGGACTACAGGCGCCTGCCACAATGCCTGGCTATATTTTTGGTTGCAGCCATCACTGTTGTTTGGTGGGCCCAGGCTGGATTCGACCCACCATCTCAGGTGTATGTGGCTGGTGCCTTAGCTGCTTGAGCCACAGGTGCTGAGCCTAATTTATAATTATTAATTAACCATACCCTTTTAAAACTTTTATTATTCACCCTAATATAGAGTATCTGTTCTTGTCTTTCACCTTTTTTTCTAAATATCAAATTCAATTTCAGAACTTCTGCTACAGTTTGGAAGACCCGGTTTGAAAAATGTGCAAAAAATAGCTATTATTACCTTGAGAAGTTGAAGAACAATTACTACATTTTCAATAGTCTTTAATTGAATAGTAAGGACATAAATCATTGATTTGCAATCTATATTTATTTAAATACTAGCAAGTATGATGAGTTATTTTGCATCTTTAAATGAGCACTGTGTTTTATTTTATATATAGTTGTCATTATTTTCTAATTTCACTTTATATGACGTAAGATAAACTATAAGAGCTGACTTTTTTATAGTAAAAAATCTTAAACACAGGGTGACGCCTGTGACTCAAAGAAGAAGGGCGCCGGCCCCACACGCCGGAGGTGGAGGGTTCAAACCCGGCCGGGGCCAAAAAAAAAATCAAACCTAAACATAGAGTTATGAAGCAAACAGAACAACACCAAAGGTGGCTACTGGTCCTCTTGTTCCACAAAATTAGGACCCTGGCGATCACAGGCGTTACTTTGGCTTTCTCAGCCTCTCTCATTGTCTTTCCTAGCCTGTCAAGCTTCTGCTAATCTTCAGCTTTATTTATAGTTAGATTTTCTTTCATTTAAAGCCGCTTTTAGATTATGTCTGTCTATCAGTAAGACAAAAGATTTAAAAGGAATGAACAGAAGTACATTGAGATAGTATTTCAACCAGCCCCAAATAAAATGTTCTGGCCAGGTTCTATCCTTTTCTTAAATGTTGCCACATATTCAGAGTTCATTAAAATTAATTTTGGATAGAAAAACGCCAGTATTTAATCACCTGCATTTTCATGTTTGGGAAGAATAGGACTACATATTGATCCTGCAGAATTGACAGAATAGAATACAGAAAGCAGAAAACTTTCATGTATTATCCAAATTAATTATGTTTACGAAAAGTATACTTAAAAATAATACAATTGAGTATGTTTGCAAATCGTTGTTTAAAATATACACGCAGTTTATATTTTACTTATTTTTATTAGAATTTACACATTTTCAAATACATTTGACATAATACTTTTTGTCACCTTTTAAAAATTGTTAACTTAATGACGTGGAGAATATGTTGGCCTGAAAAATAAGGAGGCTGGATTCCAGCGCTCGTTCAGAAACTAAGCAAGCATGTGACTTTTGAGATGCTATTTAACCCACCATTCCTCTCGCTTCTGCAAAACAACTCCCATGCCCACCCCAAACCATTTGAAAAATGACAAAATTGTACTAAACGGCCTGTAAGGTCCTAGTTCTAATATGCTGTGATTTTAACGCATGTGCTGTGGTGCACTTCTACACAGCCAAGACACATTGGTATTCAGGGTGTTACAAGGTTCCCAGCTCTTATTTATAAGACATGGATTCAGGGTAATGTATTGTGGCATGAAATACCCAATAAATACACAGATGAATAATGCACCGTCCTTGATCCTTAACCCTTGCCAACATTTCTCATTAGTTGAAAGGCTAATTTCCCAGTAAGGAACAACCGTGGTATCTGGTTCATTTAATTTAACTTTTAAATGAGGATCCTGCTGTAAACTAAAAATGTAGCAGTTTATTATCAGAAACAAAGCACTCTGTCCATGAGCCTCAAGTCTTACCTTTTATTTTACACTGTGATAAGGTATAGGTGAAATTTTTATTTAGTTCTTCCTGGCTGTACCCACCCATTACTCAAACCATAAACATTACTAAAGGGAAAGCTTATTAGTGGAGCATAAATGTCTTCCTTGAGCACAACAAGAAATAGAATAAAGCAAATGCTTATAAATGGCACAGTGTCTGAGTCCAGATATATGAAACATGCACTTTTCTTTGATTTATGAAAAAAGTTTAATCACTAAAAACATTGACAGATGCCTTAATGGTGGGTGTTTACAGATTATGCAGCTTGCTTTCTCAGTGAATCAGACCGTGTGATTTAAATTCTTCGATGGGCCTCATGAGTTATGGGTTTGCAACGTTTCTACATTTCATCTCCTCAAGTATTTAGTCTACGAAGTGAAGCCACGTCATTTCACAAACCGTGCCTTCCACGATGTCACCACTCAGCCTCGCTGGTTCAAGTTGAGTTTCTCTTAACACATTAACATGTTCATTACGGTACAGAGTAACTGCTCTGATATGCCCACCAATTTGTTCAACCATAAAAATAATCCATTGAAACAGTTCCCCTAAAAGTAACTCCATAAAATACCTTTCACTCCCATTCAAAAAAAAAAAAAAAAAAGTTGTCTTTTCATAATTTAGTTATAAGAGTTTTTGTACATGTACAAAATATAAGCTTTTTTATCAGGTCCATATTTTATATTTTCCTACAACCTGCAGCTCATCTATTCCTGTTCCCACTGTTCTATTTTTTAAATAAATGTTTGATCTTGGACTAGTTTCAGATTTGCAGAAAAATACAAAGCTGGAACAAAGTGTTCTCAGGTTCCTTGTCCCCCATGTCTCCCCCTGTTAGCATCTGACTCCAGTGTGGTTGTTTGTTATGACTGATCAATCAATATTGCCAAATAATCTTTAACTGAAGACCATACTCTACTCAGATTTCATACCTTTTTCCTGGTCTCCTTTTTCTTTTCAAGGACCCCTGTCAAGACATCATATTGCATTTAGCTGTTGTCACTCTGTCTGCAGGACAAGGCTGTTCTTGACCTTGGCAGTTCTGAAGCGCACTGCTGGAGTTCTGTAGAATGTCCTTCCTGCCCTGGGATTTGTCTAAGGATTTTCTCAATACTCATTGTGTCACAGAGTTTTTGAAAGAAAGTCTACAGAGGAAACAAAGGGATGTCTTACCCCTGTCACACTCTGTTTCAAGGCACACAGCACCAATAAGACCCTTCATATTGATGTGGACCTGGACCACCTAGCTGAGATGCTATTTTCCTGGTGTCGCCACCATTTCTCTTTCTATACCCTTGCACACTGTACTTTCTGGAAGGAAGTAACTATGCACGGCCCAGACTTGAAGTGTGAGCTCTGAATGATGGCAGTGTATCCTTATAAATTATTCAGAAATTTTCCTACTGGAGTTTTACCGCCCCCCCCCCATTTATTTGCTCAATTATTTAAATCAGTATGATTCGTGGATATTTGTTTTATACTTTGAGTCTTCATCAAATATTACTTTGTTTTGTTCCCAAATCATTCCTGTGTTAGCCGTTGGGAGCTTATTAAACAGGCGATAGTGTCTCTTTGACACACCAACATCATTATGGGGTGCTTATTTATTTATTTTTGGAGTGCACCTTCCCTTCCCAGCACTTACAGGAGGCCCTACATTCGAATAGTCTATTTCCTACCCCAACCTAGAAGCAGGCATTTCTCCAAGGACATCTTTATTTTACTGGAAGGAGGGCATTGGATGCCAGAATATAGGTGCTAAGTATGTTGGTTGCAACTGTCACATATGTGCCTGGTATAAAGATACCTAAATGTTTGGCAATGAAAACAATGCACACTTATGTCACAGTAAACGTGAGCTTATGTGGATGCCTCCACCGTGAATTCATTACTAAATGCTCCATTTAGCCTTCCAACCTCGTTTATTCACAGGCTTTCCCACCAATAGCCAGAAAACTGGCTTTGACCATCCACAATCAACTTACTTAATTATTCACCTACAACATGAGTGCATCGTAGCATTATGTGAATCCATAACTAGTGCCCAGTGGAAACCAACCTTGTTCAACCGGGGCCCAGGGCTTTTATGAAGGATTTTTGTTTGTTTGTATTTTGTTTGTGCCTTTAGTCTTACAGATCCCGTTCATTTCCAAAATTAGGTCAACACCTTCCCCCATCCCCTAAGGGAGGCCATTTCCTACATTTGTCACTCCGTGGATTTGTTTCATCACAGTCTTGCTCCATTCTGGGATCTCATATCTTCTAAGTAATTTTTTTAAACAATTGCTTTCATTGAGGTTCACTCTTTGTTCTACGAAGTTCTACAGATTTTGACAAATGCTTAGTGTGGAGCATCTTTCATACCATTAGGGCAGTGTCACTGCCTTAAAAATATCTCCAGTGGTTCAGCTTCTGACCCTTCCCCAAAACCACTAGCAACCATTGAGGGGTTCACTGCAACGTTGCCTTTTCCTTTTATAATGTCGTACAAGTGGAATCATGCACTGTGCAGCTTTCTAGACGGACCTTTTCCATGTGGCAACATGCACTCAATATTCACCCATATCTTCTCTTTGGGTAATACTTCATTTTAGGAATGTACCATGTCTCGTTTAAACATTCACACGCAGAAGCCTGTCTTTACTTCTGTGTCTTCCAGTGTCCCTTCTGTGACTAAAGCTGCAGGACATATTCACGCAGAGGTCGTTTGTGTGTGTGTACGTTTCCAAATTAGTCGGTTAAATACATAAATGCATAACTGCCAGGTTATATGGTGACACCATGCTCAGCTTTCTGAGAAGAGGCCAAACTACTTTCCAAATTAGGGGTCCTATTCCCACCACAATTACTAAGAGTTCTTACTTTGCTTTCTTTCCCGCAATTGGTGTCGCCGGAGTTTTTTGTTGTGGGTTTCAGTCGTTCTAACAGGGGTTTAGTGGTGTCTTGTTGTTATTTCCCATTGTCTAATGCTATATTCACTTCTTAGTTCCAGGATCGTTTTTTGGTAAATTTTTTGTGGTTTCTATATTGAAAAATAGACAAAGATAATTTTATTCCTCCCATCCCAGCCTTTATAACTTTAAGCCATGCTGGGATGGCTAGAACTGCACGATGTTAAATGTGATTAGTAATCATGGGTCTACTTGCCTTATTCCTGATTTTAGGAGCAAACTGTCTGGTTTCTCACCTGTAAGTATGATATTAAAGGCTTACATTTGTTTGTTTCCTTAGCTTTTCTTCATCAGGTTGATGAAATTTTCCTCTATTCCTACTTTTCCAAGATATTTTATCATAAATGGGTGCTGGGTTTTGTGAAATGTTTTCTTTTTCTGCATTACTTGGTATACTTATTTAATTTTTCTTCTTTAACCTGCAAATGTGTGTTTTATACTGAATGATTTTTAAATTGTGGCTCTTGCCTATGTTCCTGGAATAAATCCCACTTGGTTATGGTGTAGAATTCATTTCATGCCTTGTCAAGTTCAATTGGCTAATTTTTTTGCAGATGTTTGAATCTATGCTCATGGGAGGTGTTGTTCTGTAATTTTCGTTGATGTTTTTATCTGGCTTTGGCATTAGGATAACTCTGGATTTACAGAATGATTTTGGAATCACTCTGCTGTTTCTGTGTTTTCATTTTCTTGTAGAAGTTGTTGTGAAGAATTTGTATTATTTCTTCCTCATATGTTTAAAAGAGTTCATATGTGAATCCATTT
The DNA here is from genome assembly GCA_963574355.1 of Loris lydekkerianus. Taxonomy (NCBI): domain Eukaryota; kingdom Metazoa; phylum Chordata; class Mammalia; order Primates; family Lorisidae; genus Loris; species Loris lydekkerianus. Next base: position 29,170 of record CAUYPK010092337.1, on the reverse strand, counting down.
ATGCCCGGCACTTTATTTTAGGGGTGGTGATAACTTTATTTTAATATTCTAAAAAAACATACATTTTTCCAGATTCCTCATTTTTGTTTGGTTTCTACTCCAATTCCTCTTTATCTGTATTTTTGTACTTTGACTTCTAGAGAGACACCTTTTTAGGTGAAGTAATTTTCAACTAAAAAAAAAAAAAAAAGAAAGTAAAGAAACATATACAACTGTAGGGGTTATGTATTTGGCTCAGATTTGTAATCCCAGCGCTTTGGGAGCCCTGACTTCAACACCAGTGAGCTGTGACTCGCCACTGCACTCCAGCCTGATTGACAGAGTGAGACGCTATTTCTGAAAATCAAAACAAAACAAAAAAGTGTTCAATTGTTAATTTTTAAAAAGACAATAAATGCATGATATTCTCTGAATTTCCCTGCTTACTAAACGGCAGCTTTTGTCATGTTAAGAACTAAGCCTATTGCTTCACAGTTAGAATGGCTTTAACTGAAAATGTATCTGAGATTGAAGAAAAGCATATTGGATATATCATAAAAAGTGGAAAGTATAATGTTTTAAAATATATTTTCCTACTTCTCTGCTTTTTAGATACCCTGTATGTAATATAAATTTTTCAAATAGATTTTCAAATCCATTATAATGATATCGATAAAAAATTACAGTCAAGTCATTGGTAGAGAACTTACTCTACACTGATGATGAGTGTTACCCAATTTACCATTTTATTTTAGAAATATTTCAGAACTCCAGCAAGGGGCATAGCATTATTATTCTCTGACTACACATTTAAATATTAGAAATTTATTGGGAGTGTTAAATTTTAGGTCATTTCTTGAACTTGCATAGTTTAATTGGGGAAAATATCATTATTCAATCAAATATATATATGAAAGTTTATGTTTAAAAATCCATGTGTTCTCCTACATTCCCCAGTCCCTTATTCTATTAGGATTGGCCCTTTTGAGCATGATCATTAAGGTATAAATCAGAATGAATCATACAACTTCAAACGTCCTTAATGTCAGGAATGCCTTTACTGTTTACTGACTTCAGTAACCTTCAAGTCCAACTCTTCTGGATGGGGGCAGCAGCATTCAAGTTCAACTTTTCTTGACAGAGGCAGCAACCTTCAAGTCCAACTGTTTTAGACAGGGGGCAACAACCTTCAAGTCCAACTATTCCAGATGGGGGGCAGCAACCCTTCAAGTCCAACTGTTCTAGGTGGGAGGCAGCAATCTTCAAGTCAAACTGTTCTAGACAGGGGGAAGCAATCTTCAAGTCCAACTGTTCTAGATGGGAGGCAGCAATCTTCAAACTGTTCTAGGTGGGAGGCAGCAATCTTCAAGTCCAACTCTTCTGGATGGAGGCAGCAACCTTCAAGTCCAACTGTTCTTGACAGAGGCAGCAACCTTCAAGTCCAACTTTCTAGATAGGGGGCAGCAACCTTCAAGTCCAACTGTTCTAGGTGGGAGGCAGCAACCTTGAAGTCCAACTGTTCTAGACGTGGGGGCAGCAACCTTGAAGTCCAACTGTTTTAGACAGGGGGCAAGCTGAGGAAGTCCAGCTGAGCAGCATCAGCCTTGGGTGAATGAGAAATAAACATCTATTCAGATTTAGATCACTTGGTCTTCAAAGACTATTCTGATCTATCCTATTTTAGCCTGTCCTAACCAAATACAGTAATGTGCTTATTTATTAAAATGTGATTTTGTATATACAGTTGATTTTTCATTATCTGTGGTGCTAATGTTCTGTAGTGTCACCCACAAACACTGAATTAGTAAATAGTGAACTACTCTTCTTAGGGGAAGTGTGTGTGTGTCAGAGATTAATCTTAAATTCTGAAAAGTAAGTTATCCTAATAGCTTCTATTTTTGTGTGTTATGAAAGAGAAAAGAAAATTGACAAGTCTTTTACCTGAGTCTATCAGATACCAGCTGACAGACGTTGACTGACATTCCAGTTGGCCCAGCATGAAGGATTCTGGGGCTACACCGAGCCATGTCCTACTGTCCTGTGGGAGCTCCGTGGGGAGCTGACACGAGGGCAGAACCTGTTAGGACCAGGTGTGTGGGGCCATCACCTTCCTCCTGCAAAAGACCAGTGATCATGGATTTGGGGGTTATGAATCTATTTTAGAGAGTAGGGCAAATTAAAAAACATGAAATTCATGAACAATGACTGACTGCATTTGTATCTGTTTTTATAATAAAAATGGATATTCAGTTTTAAAAAATCCGTATGATTGTTTGTACCAATCTTTGTTAACAAATATTTGCTGGCTTATTATATGAGTCAGACCTATGCATATTTGCTGGCTTATTATATGAGTCAGACCTATGCTAGGTTATGGAGACCAGCTGTTCCTTTCTAGGAGTTCAGGATGGGTGGGGGAGGAGGCATCCGAGAAGTAAGCTTGCCATGTCCTGACCATGTGCTTCTGTCAGGGGGATCTTGGTTATAGAAAACTTAAAACTAACTCCAGCTGATTTTTATCACGTAGGAATGTATTGCTTTGTATCATAAAAAATATTGTGGAAAGTTTAACTTTAAACCCTTTCCGATCCTATACTGGATCTCATCAGACGTAATGACTTTCCCATTCTGCTCTGACATTGGAAGAGCTCCAACACCATTTTTGCACATGTGATTCAGAAATGGTGACGTGTTTTCTCACATTCCTACTACAGCAAAACAACAGAAAGTCGTATTTGTCCTGTTTTTCCACTTATATCTTAAATAGTGATTTTGACAACATTTGTAAGTGCACATGAGTGGTTCGGGCCATCACATCTGCACCCATAGGTTCTACACAAGCCCTCAACTTGCTCCGGAATTACATAAAATGAAAATACATATAACATGCACATTATGGCGTATAGAAAGGGTTGTCCAAGTGATCTGGAAAAAAAAAAAAAAAAAAAAAAAAAACCCTTTAGAAATTTTAATTAGTTGCCTATCAATGTGACTTGAAAATGATGTGCCTCTCATGCTGTGACAAGAAGTTAATGACAATGCTGCGTCCATTCTTTAGATAAAAACAGCAGATCGCTGGTTATAGGAAGAATCACCCCATTCAGTTTGAAAAAAAACAACAGTTATAGTTTAGAATAAACAGAAAAGTGGACAGAGCTAATCAGTACTGTGGATGTTACAGATTTACAAGGAGGCCCTATATATGGTGTAAGGGATTATGTTTCTGGCTAGCGGAAGTTGCATTTGTGACCAACTACAATCTTTACTCCTTAGTTAAGGAGAGTGGAGACAAAGTGCAGACTCACCTTCCTCACAGGAGAAATCTCATCACCTAACATGTGAGCAACACAAGGAACAGATGTCCAATAAAGAGGGGAAGATCATCAACTTCTGACCCCCAAGGAAAGGCTAAATGGGAAGGTGCGTTTTATAATGAAAATGAAAAGAAATCCACAAAGGACTGCAGAGTTTGCAGCAGCAGATGTGAGAAAAAGGAGAGAAACCATTTTCTACTGTGAGACGTGAAAGGGGAAGGCCGGACTCCCTCCTGGAGATTGTTTCAACAAGTGCCGCACTCAAAGAAATTATAAGCAAAAATAAACAGAAGCACTTTATTTCATGTAACTTAAAATAGAAAATAAAATCATCAGGTGAGTTCATATTTGTTTTTCCCTTCCAAAACTATAGGGTAATTACAAGTAATCCACCAAAGTCTTTCCTGCCCCAAATAAGTAAGAGCTGAGGGTCATGCAGGTGGCAGAAAGTTCAGACTGGAAAATCGAAGCATGCTTTTATCATATTTCTGTTTACATTTCTTGTGATTTGTTTACCACTTCCTTCTGAAATCCAGAAATTTTGTATCCAACCATGACAGTGATAAGGGAATTCCAAAAGTGATAGTGAAGGAAGTTATACACAGGAAGGATGAACATGAGCAGTCAGCTCCCAGAGCAGACCCGGGTAAGATGGTGACAGTCTCCGAAGGACCAGGGGACGACTTGGGAAATGAACCCACACAGAGCGATGGACAGGTGAAGGAATAGAAAAGCAGACAGCAAAACATCAACTGACTTCAGGAGGACTAAAAAGTGTTCAAATAATAAAATGAAAGCAGCATACCCTGTGCAGCTGTATCATTGGTCACGTCTATGAAACCGAAGTTGAGACATCATTTGAAAATTGTGGTTTGGAAGTTGGATGGAGTGTGTGTGTGTGTGTGTGTGTGTGTGTGTGTAAGTACATGTGTGTGTGTAAGTATAGTGTATTTGTGTGTGTCCTGTGTGTGTATGGCTTTCCTGATCTATATATGTATGTGTGTATATATATATATATATAATATTTACACATTGGCAGGCCTCACTTCCTTGCTAAGCTGCAAAACCTTTGAAAACCATGAGTTGCCAATTATCTTTCCATCTTCCACATAGAGCAGCTGATGTTTCTTACTCTGGAGCTCAACAAACACTCACGGCTGTGGGAATGAGTTAACACATTAATGCTTATAATTATGTTTATTTCTAACTTGTTTGTTCAAAATAAAAGTGGAATTTTATTCTGAAGTTTAAAATATATCCATAATAAAATGTATGCAATTAATAGTCACTTCTGAATACAGTGGTGGATTTATACTTTTTTTTTTTTTTTTTTTTTTTTTTTTGCGTTTTTTGGCCGGGGCTGGGTTTGAACCTGCCACCTCTGGCATATGGGGCTGTTGCCCTACTCCTTTGTGCTACAGGTGCCGCCCCTGAATTTATACATTCTTAAAAATAATGATGACTCGGGCACTTAAAAAAATCCTGAATAAAACTGACTTTGAAATTAAAAATATTTCAGCAATATTTCTTTTCAAAAATATTCTGTCTAATGCAATCTTCCTCCATAGAAATATATATATTTCTTCCTCCATAGAAATATATATATATATACAAATTTCTACCTTACACCACATATATACAAGGCTGGACAATTAAGGTCATGAACTCTTCCTAGGAAAAGTGCTGTGTCCCTTACTGCTGAGTGTCAGTATGGTCACTTTTGAAGGGCTCTGCTCAGCCATCTGGTAACCTTAGTGATATTCAGCAACGAAGAATGTAGCACAACGAAGAATGTAGGAAGAGCTCAGGAGCTGACGTCATGTGTGGTAGAATGAAAGACTAATAAGGAGAGCAAATTTGAGAAAAATGCATTTCGCCTCTAGCTTTTGCTCCCTGGCTCTAGCTATCGCAATATGTGCACATTCCATTCTCAATCTCTCGTTTTTACTGAGAAAATGAATTGTTACAGCACAGACAGTCAATGAGCTGTTCAAGAAGACATAGTATTAATTTTCTTAAATGAAGCTTCTAAACTAATAAGATCAATCATTTTGTACACAGTAGTTTTATACTTTCTCTAAGTCATTAAAACTGTGTCAAGACCAAATGGAATAGACTCGATTAATAAAACCAATACTGTTTAGAAAAAAAAGATACAAAATGAATTCTATCTGATTTACATAGAAGGTGTTGCCTCAAATTGGGTTCTCCAGACGCAGCCGCTGAGGAGAAAAGTGATGTGCCAAAGGTTTCCCCTGAGTAAAATCTTGTAAAAGAAATCCTGAGCAAGTTACTTAAAAAATAGATGATGAAAAATTTAAAAATTTAAAATTGATAAGTTGTGACCAAAAAATTAAATTGAACCCATTTTATTAATTTCCTTTTATGTTCTCTCTGAAAACTTCTGGTTTTCAAATTCAGTGTCCAAATGATTCTTGAAAATTTTGGTCTAAGTATTAAATATAAATAAATTAACTAAAAATCAATAAATTCAAAGAAAATATTCTCTGCTATAGAATGCACTTTTATTCAGCTCACAACAATCCAGTACCAACATATCTTTAGTCATTATAATTACTAAGAATTTTCGGAGGATTAATAAATTGTAAATCTATTTCAAATAGACTTTTAAAAATATATGTACAAAAAGTGAAACAGATTTTTACTTCATGTAGAAACATAACAAAGTCATTTCCGTTTGACAGGTATATGTAATTAGAACAGCAATGAAAAGTCTAAAGAATACAACTGTGTGCTATGGGGAGGGGATGTCATTAAACTTCTTAGGGTAAAAACAAAATTGCTAGCCTTTCAATTTTGCTCAGATAATTTACTTCCTACCTTGTGCGAGTGTTTTTACTTTAGGACCTGAGGGCTGTGACTGTTTCTTGTAATACTTTAGAAATAGCACACTGGAGACACCTTTAAACTCATGTTTGCCTAAGTTATATTTTAGTTGACTTGATTCTTTATATTTTGTTTTGCTCTTGATGAAATTATCTCTGCCTTTGCTCCTGGGTGATTTCCAACTGTGTTGCGCAGCTGTGGGTTCAATTCACAATAAACAATTGATTACACAGATCACAGAACAAGGTAATCAGTCTGGGACTTTGGTAATGAAAAATAAAGCTCCAGCAAGTTAATATATCATTCTTAAGTAGAGAATGTATCTAAAACTAATTAAACATGAGTCCCAGTGACAGTGATTTAAGGCATAGTCTTAAAATCATTATCCTCCCCAGCACCAGAATTTTCCTAATGGTAGTGTCAAATTACAAATTTATCTTTTGATCAGCTCTGTGAAACCTACCATACCTTATAGAAGTTCTTGAAATCAGAGTTTGTAAGAATTGCAAAATAGCACATAAGAACCCACATTGCTACCCTTTGTCACACGGTAAGTGATTATTAACAAGTAATTTCCCCGGGAACATAAATTCTAGGAATGTCAACACAGTTTTAGAGGGGAGACTGTTGTACTAATGATGCTTCTAATGCTCCTTTATAGAGGATTTTTTAATACTGTTAACATAGATTAGTATCAAACTCATAGTATTTTTCCCTGTGTATTTAACAAGTCATCTAATACATGTTATTGGTTAGATCCAATATTAATTCATCATTTCTAAGATGTCTGGTCTAAAAGTTGAACATCTTAGAAAAAAGCAACCTATAGTATAGAATTGTCTGTGTACATCTGTGTGATGATAAAGGATAGTTGTGGCCATGAACGTAGTCTAATCTGTGCTGAGGGATGCAGCGAGTGTCTAGACTTATAAAACAATGTTAATACTAAGTACCCAAATAGAAAACGCCATGTGGTGTGTAGAGCAAGTAGATGCCATGACCCGTGTTCCTTTGGATCAAAAGCAAAGAGCACTCAAGAGTGGCAGACAAGAGGCATCTTCCTGCCTCACTCGTCTTTCCTTAGAGACTGTGCTAATGTTTTGCTGCTAGGACTATCCCCGCTTACCTTCTATAATAATAGTGGCACCCTGTTGCATCTGAAGGACCCCCTTGTCATGAGATTAAACAATTCTTCAACACTGTCACCTTCAGTTACATGTAATTCTAAAATCAGGTAGCTGGGAATGGTTCCTGAACTAACACGTAAGCCCTTTGCAGCACTGCGTGCTCTCACCTGGGGGAGCATTCATGGCTTAAGTTGCCTGCTTGGCAAGTGCTCTGCAGGATGTGGTGCAGACTTCCACCCTTGGACGTATTCTTGAAAGAAAAACATTTCAAGTTCTCTCAAAATACATTTTGTTTGTCATGTCCCAGACTAACAAAAGCCAATTCTAATTGGCTCAATACTCCTAGGGCAGATAACATCATAGAGATCAATTAGATTCTTCTGAGCCAGAGGCTTGTTAATTGACCATATGTGCTGGTATAGCTGGCTGTGTAAGGCACAGGTGCACTGGGGACAGGTCACATTCTCACAAAAGCAGAGTATGTCTTTGGGTTAACTAGATGAAAATAGTTTTTGCCCATATATGTTCTTTAAGTTTCTTTGCAATGTTTTTTTGTTTGTTTTATACATGGATCACAATGAAACAGGTACTGTCTGTCCACTATTTAGGGACCGAACACAAAGGGATATCATTTTGCTTGTGAAAAATGTGTAAGGATTCATACTGTACAAAAAGCTACCTTAACTTTTAATTACATCAATTCTTACCCATCAGAACAGCTTCCTCTTTTGTGTGTTCTCTCTGTTATTTTGGTCATGCTTCCAAACCAAATATCCTACAATTATTAGAATATAATAATGAATTTAATATCTTATCACTCAAAATTCTTTGTTCGATATGCATTAAGAAATCTAATAATGCATGCTAGATCATTCATCTTGTTGAGAAATGGATATTAGGAGACAATATGCAAATATCAACATATAATTAGATAGTGTTTTAAGAGATTTAAATAGTCTGAATTTGATAATATGTAACTAAGAGAGGAAAAAAAAAATTTTTTTTAGAAACACATCCAGAGCATTTTACAATGAATTAGAATATTTGATAATTGCTGTCTAATTGTCGAACCATCATATAAATATTCCTTATATACATAATATACTGTGTACACATATGTGTATACCATATTATGTGCACACACTTATGTATATAGAACAACACAGAAGGGCAACCATACACATACATATATAAAACACATATAAAATACTATAATATATAGGTAAATTAAATATATATGTACAAAATATATATAAAATACATATGTAGAAGGTCAATTATATATATGATATGTATAAAATACACATGGTCTGACAATTAAGTTCAGAAACTCGTCCTAGAAAAAGTGCTACATACCTCATTGCTGATAATATCACCGCCCTTGGGAAGCTGTGCACAGATTCCAGGGCCTAGTCCACCCTTCAGGGAAATTTTGGAACTCTTTTTCTGGAATGGCCATTAGAGCTTTCATTGTATTACCTGATGTCCTGGATGTCATCAAACTATCTTTCTTTCAATATTTCCTTTATCTTTGCGCAAAGAAAAATGTCATCAGGGGCCATATCAGGTTAAGTAGGGAGGGTGTCTTAATGCACTTATATTTTTACTGGCTAAAATCTCCTTCGTAGACAGTTCTGGGTGAACTGGTGCACTGTTGTGTTGCAAGAGCCTGGGGTTTCATGAGCAGTTCAGGTTTTTTCCATCTAACTTTTTCCATCAGACTTTTCAGCACTTCCAAAAGGCAAACTTGGTTAATTGCCCAGTTGGTATAAATTCATAAAGAACAATCCCTATGATATCAAAAAAGATTAGCAACATCTTTATGACTCTTTATTTGGACTGATGGAACTTTTCAAGTTGTGGAGAATTGACTGACTTTCATTGTGCACTTTGACAGTTTGTTTCAGGGACATATTGGTCCACCCATGTTTCATCACCAGTGGTAAAGCAGCCCTAAATATCATCTTGCCTCTTGAAAAGGTTTTGGCAAACTTCAATTCTATTTTGCTTTTTTTTTTTTTTTTTTTAGAGACAGAGTCTCATTCTGTCGCCCTGGGTAGAGTGCTGTGGCATCACAGCTCACAGCAACCTCCAGCTCCTGGGTTTAAGCGATTCTCCTGCCTCAGCCTCCCGAGCAGCTGGGACTACAGGCGCCCGCCACAACACCCAGCTATTTTTTTGTTGCAATCTGGCCGGGGCCAGGTTTGAACATGCCACCCTTACTATATGGGGCCGATGCCCTACTCACCAAGCCACAGGCGCCCCCCCACCCCCAACTCTTTTGCTTTTGTTCATCAGCAAACTCCTTTGGGGCTATTTTTGTTGGCACATTTCACATGCCAAAATGTTTAGTAATATTAGCCTAACTTCTCCATCAATGCTTAGTTGGTCTGCTGTGTCTCATAGTCAGCCAACAATGTTGATGCACATTGAACAAATTTTGGCAGTGTTTTTTATCAGTTCTGCTTGTTATAGGCCATCCTAACATGTCTTCATCAGTGACTCTCTTTCCTTGGAAAAACATTCAATCTATTTGTACACTGCTATTGTCTTCATGGCATTATCCCCATAAACTTGGACTAATATGCCCCTGATTTCACTTCCACTCTTAGCAAGGTTAACAATAAATTAAATGTTTGGTTTTTGTTCTAATTCAAGTGCTGACATTCTCACAACACACAAAACATGCAACAATAATGAACAACACTCAGGAAGACATCCTGACCCATTGACATGAACACATCTGTGAGACTCTGACATGCCAAGGTTATGAAACCTTACCACGCTCTTTGGGTGGTGATGCCAATGTAAGCTAACACTGGTGAGTTTGCAAACTTCGTTATAAGGCTATACATATATAGAAGGTCAATGATATATATGTATATAAAGAGTGAGATGAATAACTTTAAAATATATTATGACTGGAATGTATCCAGCCGTGCGTGTCTCTACATTTTATATTATGTGACTGAATACTTTCCAGACAATTAAGTTTGTAAACGTACCACTGTGTGCTTAACAATGTCAGGTATATGAATGGATTAAATATTTTTATGAGGGTAGAGAAAGCATCAGAGATTAAGAGCAGTCAGGGCATCCAGTAAAGAGCACAACTGATAAAAAAACTGAAATAATTCATTTATTTGTATTCCAAAATCATCATATGACTGTGAGAAGCATAGCAGACCAGGTATATATCAGAGAAAATTGGAAAATCTTATCTGAAAATCTTGGCATGAGAAACTTGTGGCTCTTGCATCACAACAATGCACCAGCTCACACAGCAGCGTCAGTGATGGAGTCTTTAGCAGTAAACAAGTAACTGTATTGGAACACCCTCCCTACTCACCTGGTCTGTTCCACAGTGGCTTTTTTATTTACCCAAAGATAAAGGAAATATTGAAAGGAAGAAATTTTGATGGCATCCAGGACATTGAGTTTAATATAATCACAGCTTGATGGCTATTCCAGAAAAAAGAGTTCCAAAATGGCTTTGAATGGTGAATTAAGCACTTGCATTTGTGCATAGCTTCTGAAAGGGAGCACTTTGAGCGTGACCATAGTGATATTGAGCAATGAGGTATGTAGCACTTTTCCTATGGAATTCATGAACTTAATTGTCACACTGTGTGTGTGTGTGTGTGTGTGTGTGTGTGTGTATGTGCGCAGCGCCTGCGCACACAGAGAGAGATAGAAAGAATCTGCAAAGAAAAAACAAATGTAAGAAACTATTTCTCATAATGAGTGAATATCTTTGGCCAAAGATTGTTTTGTTGGGGGTAAAATCAGTTAAAGGATAAACCTGTGATATTTTTATGAATACTATGAATTCTTCATATGTGGCTCAGATTCATATATGTCTGAAAGCACAAGTTCTATTTAATCAATGAATTTACTTAGCTTAATATCTGAATGTGTTGATGTCATTAGTCAGGATAGTCCAAGTCAGGGATTCCAAGATCTGGAATCCTAGATCTTGAAGAGTACTGATGCTCATCAGTAAAGACTGTGCCTCTAACAAGGCCTCCAGAAGAACATTACCATAAAGTGGAGTCCTAAGCAGCTTTATGAGATATCAGTTGGTTTCAAAGACATGATCTGCCCTGAGGCCCACCCTTTTATTGGTGCCAGGGTCCCAATCAGAGCATGGTGCTGTAGCTGATCAATGTGACATCACACAAGTTGGAAGATGTGAGGAGTGGTGATAACACCTGAGCTGTATTCTCTGAGTTTCTGTCGGGGCAAGACACCTCCTTCTTTCCATTCAAAAGAGCCATTTTTTTTCTTTCCCTCTCACATAGCCATCCTCAGTGACAGGCCCCAAAGAGTCAATTACTGCGAGTCTCTTTCTGCAGCTCACAGAAATGACCTTGTCTTCATTCTGTGCCAAAGAACGCAGCATCAATAATAGAAAAAGCCTTAGGTTGGAAATTCATATCCACCATTACATCTATAAACCCAGATCATAATTGAAGAATTAGTAGGTATCAAGGACCCTTAAATTAACATAAAAAGTCAATATCATCTTACTGTTCAGGGAGCTTGAATTGATTCAGTTTGCCATAGTTCTTGCCTTTGGAAAATAATAGGTTTTATAATACTGTAAAATATAGATTCTCAACTCCACTTTTGGGGAGACGTCAGGTTATTCTGATCATAATATCTTTAATGAACTTAGATATTTGAGTAATAACTGTTTCCCTTACAATTGAATTCATGTTCAAAATTGTATAGTGATTACCACCTTTTCCCCCTTTGTCAGTGAGACCTCATATGCTTCCATCCACAGCACACTCACACTAGCAATCTTGTCCCTTACCACGTTGTCCAGGAATTACCATGCCCTGAGCTCCAGAACCCATAATTTTATCTGTGCTATTCCAGTGCCTGTTCTCAGCTCACTGTTTTTCCTTGTAACAGATAAAATCAGTCAGGATATTGCAAAATTGTTGTTTCTTTCTTTATTTTTATTATAATATAGTTTTTATTTTATTGTCTTTGTATTTTAATCATGACATCCTGCTAACATTGTGTATTCCAAGACCTTTGCCATCTTAGATTATTAATGGCTAAGAAACAAGACCGACTTCAACACATTTTTCCTATCACATTCATTAGTCTGCAAATTTTCCCAAACACATTTTGTCATATTTGGTTTGAGGACATTGTCTAGGTCTTACAATCTCCACCAATTTATATTTTCACCATTTTGAAATGTGACAGTGCTCACTTCAGATTGACATGGTGACTAGACACAAACAAAATCTGTGTAAATTGAATGAGGTTCATTTATCTAAAAGGTGCAAAGGTAGCTCCTACTGGAAAGTTACACAGCAGAGAGGGTAACAGTATTAGCCAGTTAATTTTACCAACTGTCTGGGTTCAGACCTGCAAATGATGAATCTAAGTGGAAGTCACATTAGAACTTCTGTAACCCTTCTTGCCTATCTTCATTTTCAGACTTACATTTATCTGGCTAATGCATAATTTCTCTACCTCGATGCTATTGACACTTTGGAGCAGATAATTTTTTTTCTGGGAGGCTGTTTTGTACATTATGGGATGTTTAGCAATCTATCTGGCTTCTAACCACTGTATTCTATGAACACACTGTACTTTTAGTTGTGGCAGTCAAAAGTTTCTCCACAATTTTAAAAACATACACCTTAGGGTAAAAATCATGACCCTGATGAGAACAGGCCCCAACAGTTCAGATTTAAGTCTTGCCTGGACATATGCTGAAGACCAAGTTCATTAATCTCAGTGCAAAGGAAGGGACAGTGTGGGAGGAAGGCTCAGTGCTCTGTAGATTAGCACACTTTTAATGTTTGCTCTTTAACGTTGCCAACAATTTGGACAGGAAACGTTTCTGAATACTATGAGTGATCGAATCAACACAGAAATTATTCAGATATCATGCTGATAAGCTATAAGGCTACGAGGTCTATACTTTCTTCTCACTAATGGAAAGTAAAATGGGGGAATCTACTAGCACGAATTAAACAGGTAAGTCAGGCTAAGGCAGGCCGGGTGAATTTCTGTGAGACTGTCTTAATGGTCACTGTAGTATTCTACAGTTCCATGCATTATTATGAGGAAAGCAAAACATTTATGAAGAGGTGATGTCACCAAGATAGCAGAATAGGACACCCTCTCCACCACCAATGGGAACACCCATTGCAACATCTAACTGAATTGATGCCCTTTGTAAGGGGTCTAGAATTCCACACAGAGGCTCCCTCATGCCAGGAAAGTATGAAATCACGCATGTCAAAGGTGGTAAAAAGTTTGAAACCCTCCACTCTCCTCACCGTAACCCTTCCATGGCACAGCTCTGTAGGAGTCAGAGGAAACTCCCAACTCCCAACTTCTTCCTGAGAAGAAGAGAAAATGGACTGTATGTCTAACACCCTAACATTTTCTGAGGTTTCTAAGGCCACTGGTTTCATCCTTCCTTGGATCTAAGTGCTAACAAGAAAGGATTCCAGGTTGGAATTGGTGATGACAAGATGATGGTTTGAAATGACCTGCAGCTCCCACCAGAGAGTCTTAGTTAATGGTGAAAGGTGTGGGTCCAGTTTCAATCTTATTGAGTTCTTACTATCAGGTAGGAAATATACAAAACACTTGACCTGAATTGTTTCATATATTCCTCAGAATAGCTCTATTATTAATATTGGATTACCATGCTTGGTATTACTATCATTACTAATACTTAATACTATAATTTATAAAAATTCACCTAAGCAATATACTTTGATCTTTGCAAAGTAATTCAAAAGTCAAACATTTTAAAATAAGTTTCTATTTTTTTCACATACCCAGGTGATAAACACACACAAATTTAAACCTAATTTTGACTTAATATTGTATATGAGGAAAACGTTCCTTTGTATTTACTATTTCTGGTTTGTATACAAACTTTCAAGAGTCCAATTTGTATGCACAGGAGAAAATGGGCTAAAGATATGCTCATAACCCTTGAAATATTTGTCAAAGTCAGAGATTGTGTTTGAAGCCTGAGTATCCACAAAAATTAGAACAGAAATACGTGTTTTTAACATGGAAAATTGAGACTTGGGACGTCCTTTCAGCAGAATCTTCCCTGAGTTTCCCACTTGTTTTAGTATCTACACAAATAATATTTATTAATTAAAATACCATTATTTTCAAGGAAGAATCAAGCAGACACAAAATAAAAGCTTAAAGAATATGTCTTCCAATTTTATTAAGAAAATCAATGTAACACGCCCATTATATATGAATAATTATAATTGGTGTATTATATGGATTTTTTTTCAGAAAAATACATGTGTCATGGTCTTGGAGAAATTTATGGGTGAGAGAATGATCAAATTTGGCATGACTGGGTGCCAAAAGTAATTATTTTGCTGGTATTTTTTCATGATCACAAAATAAATGTGAAGATTCAGACATTTTTCTTTCACATAAATGTATGAATATGTATACATATTATAATGTTTTAATAATTTTATTTTTTGAAAATATTTGGGTAGAAATATTTTAGAAGGAGATGAGAATGATCAAATCTTTGAAAATTATAATAAGTATTTAAATGTATATGCATATAACATTCATTGTTTATTTATTTTTTATAGACTAAATCTCTCTGTTACCCAGTCTGGAGTGCAATGGTGCAATCATAGCTCATTATAACCTCAAACTCTCAGGCTGAAATGATCCTCCTGCCTCAGCCTCCTGAATAGCTGGTACTAAAGGTACTTATTACAACGCCTGACTAACTTTTCTTATTTTTTCTGTGAACAGCATCTCATTATGTTACCTAGGCTGGTCTCAAGCTCCTGGCCTCCCAAATTGCTGGGATGACAGGTGTGAACCACCATGCCCAGCCTGTATCCATTATTTTTAATAGTTCCTTTTACTCAAAACTATCCTCTTTTGTATGATTAATTCATTGAAAGGTATATGCCATATTTCACCTAATAGCAGTGATGTGCTCCTGTTCCTCTGGGATGAATTAGACTTCAGGGTTCATGTCTACAAAGTGCTGCGAGAGGTCCACAATGAACATGTGTATGTTTAAGGAACCGTGGTAGTTTTTTTGCTAATGTGTTTAACAAAATGTGTATATGTAAACTAATTGTTGGATAGTGCACCTTAAAAGTATTTTATTCTTTTTGATTCACCCAATTCGAAAAAAGCAACAAAAGCTGATTAACCAATGTTTCTTTCAGGTGTGTATGATTACAACAGACTGTCCCAGAATTAGAGGGAGGTCGGCTACGTTATATAACAATAACTTGCATCCATAGGGCGTTCAAGTTGTTCACACACTTTATCTGCAATCTGCTTATGGCCTTGCCACCCTGCAGAGGACAGAGTGACTGGTTCTTCTTCATTCACAGAACGGAAATTGAGGAGTTTAAACGAACTTGTCAAGGCCAGCCTTGCGCTGGATTTTAACTTAACATCTTTCTTTCCCTGATTTATTGCCTATGTCTTTATTGTTGTTGTTGTTGTTGTTTTTGGCCAGGGTCGGGTTTGAACCTGCCACCTGTGGCATATGGGGCCAGCGCTCTACTCTTCGAGCCACAGGTGCCACCCCATGCCTATATTTTTATAACACAAATTAGTTTGTAAGTATGGAATATGGGATTTCTTTATCCGTCCAGTGAAATATCTGTCAAGTGAAAAGTGTGACGGTCGATGTCTCTCTGGTAATTCACTTTGACATTTCTTTTTTTTTTTTTTTCTTATTTTTTTTGTTTTGTTTTTTTATTTGTTTACTTGTTTGATTGTGAAGGTGCATCCTTATTCTTTCAGATAGCACATTTTGGTGTGTTATTATCTTATAAGTATTTTAGAGCAACCTTTGTGAAACCATGGATGAGTCAAAAATTCATGTTATTTTTGGACATGAGCTCCATTGTGAAACCTATGCAGCTCAAATTATCAACAAAGTGTTCGGGAAGGACATGGCTCACGAATGCACAGAACATCAGTGGTTTGAGATGTTCTATTCTGATGATTTTAATCTTGAAAATGAGCCCCATGGGCAATCTGAGACCCAGCTGGATAATGATGCGCTGAAAGCTGCAGAGGGAGCGAATCCATCTCCCCTACGCAGGAATCAGCAGTAAGATCTGTTGTTACTGTTCCAACAGTATCGGACCCTTTGAAACAAATACTCAAGGTAAAGAAGATGGCAGGCTGTATCCTCCGTGAATTAAACAAGTGTTGCAAGAGAAATGAGCTTGAGGTTTGCTTTTCTTTGCTGTCACAACATAAAGGAGAATCATTTCTACATTGCATTGACATGTGTGATGAAAAAGGGATTCTTTTTGACAATTGCAAGCATTCAGCACATGGTTGGATAAAAAAGAAGCACTGAAATATGGTCCAAAACTAAATATTCATCAAAAAGAGCTAATGGTGTCTATCAAGTGGCCCAGCCCCGGTAATGAAGCAGGTCCATGGATTGCAGTGGATGTGAACGGCAGCCAGCGGGATGGAATGACGAGGAGGCAGGTGTTTATAAGGCCAGCGCTCTTGCAGGACAGAGCTTGACCACATGCCACACAGCCCACGTTGCTAAAACTGCAGAAGCTGGACTTAGAACGTTCCGTCATCGACCATATTCCCTGTCCTTTGCTCCAGCTAACCACCACTTCTTCCAGGCTTTGGACCACTTCTCACAAGGAAAAATATTTGATTCTCAGCAAGCTGTGGGAAACACCTTCTGTGATCTCACTGCCATACACCCCCCAGACCTTTTTGGTGTGGGATAAACAGGCTGCCATTGAGATGGAAGAGCGAGACAATAGTTTAGGCTCATACTGGACCATTTCTTGTTTGAGATAGGATAAAATAAGCTTTTGCTTTGAAATTGAACGTTTCATGTTTGATGACTTACTCACTGTTCCCTAACAGTTAAATAGAGGAAGTTTTCAAAATGTCTAACACCTACACTACAGCTTTTGCACCTGTGATGGATAATTTCATTACGCTGGCTGAAATTTCCCATTAAAACCTGGATAGGTAACAACCACAATTAAGATCCCTTTTTCTGGTCTCCTGAGATTTTCTATCTATCTCTTTGGTATATTCACAGCCACTAAAACATTTGCAATAATGGAGTCTTTTGGATATTCTATGTCATTGACATTAGCAAGGGAAAAAAAAATATTTTGAAGTTTGACATCTATAATGAAATCTATTTGATGATACTGTCATTCTATGTAGAGATTAATTAATGAATGGCATAGCTATTCTCATTGAGACTAGGTGTTGTTTTCTTTTATTTCTTTTTTCTCTTTGCAACAGAATGGGACTCTTCTGAAAGAGGAGAGGAGAGAAGGGAAAGGGAGGGGAGAGGAAAGGAGAGAAAAGGGCCCAGGTGCTGTTTTCCGATGCCCTTGACTTCGCTCTTTCCCTGTCATCTATGGGGTAACATAAGCTATATCCCAGTCATCCTCTACATGACCAATTCAATCACTTGCAGAAGGGATTTAGCAATGCCCAACATTCTGAGACTGAAAATGATACTTTTAAAAGTGTTATCTCTCACACCATATGCCCTTGTGTATATTTGCATCGAATTCTGCATTTGGGGTCTGGCCATGCCTTTTTCTACGTCACTAGTCTGTATTGAAACTAGTTATTTTATGTTTGACTTTTTCCCTTTTGTAACCTGCCCAATTTTTCAGGATCCCTGGATTTTTAAATTACCCTGTTACAGGTGTATATTTAAGTTTTGGTATTAATACTTTTCAATACATGAAGAGTCATTATGTGCTGTTTTGCAGCATGTGTAGTGTAAACCATCCCAATGGCAAACACCATGGCCTGCGTGCACATTTCAATGACATTCCTCATCTGACGCACATCCTGTGATGACAGTTACACACCAGCTTCTATTCTGTAGGCTCCACACAAAGTATTTTAGTGTTTATAATAATCTTACAAGGCAAATGCTACTACTCTGAATTTACAGAAAATAAAATGCAGGCACAGAAGGCTGAAGAAATCAACATTGTTGTATTGATAATGAATTGCAGAGCTGTGACTCAGAGCCAAGCACTGTGACTCCAGAATCAATGAGTTTCCTACTTCCTGTTCTGTACATATGACACTGACAACAAGGACGTCTCTCCCCTGTGAATTATTCCCTGTCTGCAAAGATCTGAATCATTACCGTGGTTCTAGCTGTGCCCACAAATTTTCTATAGGTAACCTTTGCTTTTTCTCAATCAGAAGATTAACTAAATTATTAATTTACTAATTTGTATTTTTCCTAACCAAAGCTTCAATTCATCGGATGTACCTTGTTTTTCTTTATACTGCTAAGCTTGCATTTAGAGTATGACATTTATTTTTAAACTGCCACACTCCTTTTAGCAATAGAACCTAAGTTAGATGGGACAGATCATTTGGCAAACACATTTAAAACTAACCTATGGATGCACCCACATTCAGGCTCACGTATAGATCATGAATCTTTCCCCTTATGGCTATGTCTCTGTACGTTTATTTTATAAATGTATGGATACATTATGTCCTACTATATATTAAATAAGTGCTGTAATATATTTTCATTTTTTAGGCTTCAATCAAGACTGTCTTGAATGAAGATTTATGAACACTGAAGAAATCTACACCAGGCATACAGAAGCAATATTCTTTCTAGAGGATATCATGGAAATGGACCATTACTCATGATGACATCTTCATAATCCAGCCTGATTTCAGTGAAGTGCTGTGTTCTAAATATGTGATAGTCCAAGACAATTTTTTTTTTTGGGGGGGGGTTATTCTCTTTGATTTTAGATAGAATATTTCATTAACTTTGTTTGATATCTGAAAGTCAAGAGCAGTAACCTTCAGTATTATCACTTGGTGATGTGCCGCCGTGTCTTTGGGCGTATTAAACGGCTGTGGGCTCCGTTTCTCATTTCGTTCAAAGTCAAAGGCAACTGAGATCCCTTACCAGCCACTTCTCATCTGGTTCTCTCTGGTCTTGTCCGCCACCTGCGGGCCTCACGGCTTAGTCTGCTGTTTGAGATCCCCAACTGTCATAACCTATTCTGACCTTTCTTCTATTTCCTATTTTATTTATTATTTTTTTTTATTTTCACTATCATTTTCTACACCCTTCTTTACTAAGCTTGAATTGATGGGAAAAATTTTGAGTATGTGCCTCTAGTTCAGTGGTTCTCATAATGCCGCAGCCCTTTAATACAGTCCAAAGGGGTCGCGACCCACAGGTTGAGAACCGCTGCTCCAGTTCAACATTGATGAGGTGGCTGCAGTGGTGGGTAGATTGTGAAGACGTCCCAGTGCCCTGAGCTCTAAAACATGACCAGGTCAAGGTTGTCACTGCTCCACCGGCTCCTATGCCTTCTGACCTCTCTTGTCCTTCTCATCTTCCTAGAATTCTTTTTTTTATTATTATTATTAAATCACAGCTGTGTACATTAATGCAATCATGGGGCGCCCTACACTGGTTTTATAGACCATTTGACATATTTTCATCACACAGGTTAACATAGCCTTCCTGTCATTTTCTTAGTTATTGTGTTAAGACAATTACATTCCACATTTACTAAGTTTTGGAAAGATGTTTGGAGAACACTTAGAGATCTAAAAATAGATCTGCCATTCAATCCTATAATTCCTCTATTAGGCATATACCCAGAAGACCAAAAATCATATCATAACAAAGAGATTTGTACCAGAATGTTTATTGCAGCCCAATTCATAATTGCTAAGTCATGGAAAAAGCCCAAGTGCCCATTGATCCACGAATGGATTAATAAATTATGAAATGTATACACCAGGGAATATTATGCAGCCTTAAACAAAGAAGGAGACTTTACCTCTTTCATGTTTACATGGATGGACCTTCTCATCTTCCAACAAGCAATATTTAACCAAACTGGCCATGCCTCAATTTGGAAAGGAAAATGTGACTATTTTCAAAGATGGCTGAATTAATTTTTGTTTTAATTTTTATTTTTCTGCTTTCTGTACAGTTCAATAGTGCAGATCTGGAAGCAGATATTCCATCAACCAACCAGTCAGCGAATATTTCTAATTTCTTCTGTAAACACTATTCATTTCCAAGTAATGTTTTCATCCCTGTCAGGTGTAAATGAGAACGCTCTAAATTCTTCATCAAAACATAGAAACGTGTCATGAGTTATTGATAAAAGGAAAATAATAAGGAAAACTATGTTCTGAGAGCAACTGACAGCATTAAGTATTCACTTACATGCAAATGAACAAGCAAATGAAAGATAATTCTGGTCTTATAAATTTTCTTTTCTCAAGCTTTAATACGTACCCTGCACTAATTCTTATTTTTACACCCATTTTTATTTGCCAGCTCTTTGAAAAAGAATTTCTTTCTGTGCCTTAAAAGTTGGTCATAAAAAAGCTACATGAAATAAAATCCATCTTAGCTTTCATCTCAGACTCAAGTGTATAAACAAATCAATTATTTTCATAAAATGTATTATCTTTATAAATTTATAACATAATCGCTGCTGTCTCAATTCACACACTATCCAAAAATTTTCCTCTTCTTTCGTCAATTTACCTCTCTGGGTGATTTTATTAAAACCTCATGACTTTATATATTATCTGAACACAGTGTAATCTCCAATTTATATCCTTAGTTCCAGCTGGTTACCGGGATTTCGGATTCACACACCCAACGACTAATATATATGACAGGCTTCTTTAATGTGAGACATAAAACAGCAGTCTGGGTTTTCACCCTGAAACTCTGAATTTTCATCAGGTTTTAGAACTTCAAGAATTGGCACAATCATCACCAATTTGCTAAAATTCTAGGCATCACCCCGGACCTTCCTCTTTCCCTCACTCACTCCATCTGTCTACAGGAAGCTTCTTTGTGCAGTGAGTGTGGCTGACAGTTTCAGAAAGGGCCTTCCAGGAAAAGAGACCAGCAAATGCATAGTCAGTAATTCTTCCTTTGACGGATTGTTTACCAATATTCCGTATAGCATCTGCTGCTCTGTACCCAGACAATTGTTGAATGAATAAATAAGTCCATCAGTCAAACCAAATCACAAGATGACGTTTTCTTAGCCCATTTAAAACTAAATTTAAAGTTAATTTGGTGATTAGTTCTGGTTTAGTACAAAATATGTTCTCTAGTTGAATCACCAAAACATACGCAGAATTCTTCATAACAAGAACCTCATAGGATTCACTTTACTCTGTACGTGGGTTCATATCTGCCTTGAACATACAGGGTGCTCCATTCTATAATAGACATACTCTTACTTGACAATGTGAATGTTACTTTCTTTGCATCATTATTATTACTATTATTCCTTAATATTTCGATGTAGCAACAGTCTGATTCCTTTTCTGAATGTATCTATGTTCCTTCTTTCTTTATGAAGTTTTTGTTTCTAGTCTTATCTTAAACATTGTTATTGTTATTACATTTTAAGCCTTTTTAATTTTGTGACGGCAAAAAAAATGGAAATCTAATAAACACATGTATATGTAAAAATAAATAAAATAAAATAAAATAAACCATACTGGGTGCTCAACAGATGTTCATTGAATA
Organism: Loris lydekkerianus; assembly: GCA_963574355.1. Classification (NCBI taxonomy): domain Eukaryota; kingdom Metazoa; phylum Chordata; class Mammalia; order Primates; family Lorisidae; genus Loris; species Loris lydekkerianus. The sequence goes on along the minus strand of CAUYPK010092337.1, from coordinate 7,319 downwards.
ATAGGTCAGTGAATTACATGTAAGTTTACATAAAACTTTGTTTATAATAATACTTTTAAATATTTGGAGAAATAATTATAATAGAAATATCTTTGAAATTATAGAACAGAAAGGATTTAAAGATTGAATCTTTCAATCTCTTCACCATAAAGAGGAAAAAAGTTTATGGAGCTTTTTTCCAAGTTTTTCTGATGACTGTCAGAATATCAGTAGAAATCCGAAAAAAGACTCAGGTCACTTAGTTTCTACACCAGAGAACCTACCCATATTTTGTCCAATTTTAGTGTTTTGCCAAAGTTTAAAACAAAGATCTATGAATATTCCAGAATTTGTCCTAATTATTGGAAAATAAACACCAGTGGTACTACGGAGGCTACAGTTGGGGATGATTTGTTTGAAGCTGCTGAGAGATGCTAATTGCCTGAAATTATTATGGCCTGTATTCATTATATTGAAAATGAATGCAGGAGATAAAAATAAATAAAATTGAGCATCTGGGAGCATAATGATGAATGTCAGGCAGCTGAAAATAAGTGAGTGCTTCACTGACTGAACTGATTCATTTTCATATTGTGTTCTGAAAAATATGATGCTCACAGTTAGAGAGCATGGTGTGACCAATATACAATAGAACAGTTAAATAGTTAAATGCGGGCGAGCAGTTGGGATGTGCAATGCAGCTTTCGGAATTAATTATTTTTCGTGTATGCCCTGTAAGGATGGGAACTGGAAGAAGCCACAAAAACTTAGTATCCTATAAGACTTTGATATACCCAATTGGGCAGTCTTCTCGGTCTTCTGCCTGGAAGTCTCTATAGTGCTGAGAAAAAACACAAGATAATTTTCTGGAATGCAAAAGTAGAAACAGATAAAAACCTCTAGCTGTTAGAATAAGAAAACCTAATCAGTGTTTATTGGGACTGCTGCCCAAAGATCCTGAATTTAAATGTAGAAAATTATAATACAACATAATAAATAATCATTTGCAAATTGGTTGATGTTAGAGATACATTGACATAATTTTATAATTTGCTTTTTCTGGAAGTTAACTTTTTTTCCTAGTCAAATCGGGAAGTTCTATTGGTCTTCATGAGAATCCTATGAAGTAAATTTTCTTAATGCCCATTTTACAGATGGGAAAATTGAACCTCTAAGAGCATAAATTACTTTCCAAGTATTATCAAGCTAATAACACTCAGAATTGAGTTCAAGCCCATTTCTCTCTGATATACAAAATCTACGATTTCTTCACTGTTGCTTTATTAAACTAGAGGATAATACAAAATTTGAGAAAATAAAGAGAAAAATCACCCATAATCCCACAAAGCTATCACAATAGTAATTATCTTTTTTGATACTTTGACAAATACATGCTCCTTCCAATTATTATAAATACTTGTTTTGGTTTCTTTGAGTCATAAAAATATCTGTACTGTTACGTGTTACACTCAATTTTTTTTTATTTACAACTCTCATTTAGTATTATATTCAACTTCTAATACGCTATTCTTTCCTTATTTTTACTAAAGACGTTATTTTCTGACATTTAGTCAGAGAAATATAACTTTTGAACCACTATTTAAAATCAAATAGAAAATTTATATAAATGTGTATTTAGCTCTTTCTTGGCTTAAAAATTAAGAAATTACTTTTATGTTATTTTGAACTAGAGAGAAATCTGTAACTATGCAATAAAAATAGATAAATATGAGAAGTCCATGGCAAATGGCTTTAACTTGCTAAGGACTCAGTCACCCAGATGGAATATACAAGGATGTTTTCATGCTATTATGGTGTCTGGGGAAAATTAGTATGAAACCCTACCTCCAGTGCTCTGGTGTTTTATCTTCTTTTTAAAACAGTTATGGCAGTTTCATCACGTGCAAGTGGAATGTGATATATGCTCCCTTTTGACGTGAAAGTTGCTGAACTACCCAGAAGTAAAAACAAGCCAATAAGAACTTTCCCCTTACTTCGAATGATGGCTACTTGGTAAAGCTGTTGTTTTTCCATTGGGCTCATACTAGGTTCTATGGATAATAGAGTATCACCATGTTGCCCTGAACTCCTACACTAATAAATTATCTACCTTCAATAATTCATTCTGAAACCCATGCAGGATTAGCCTGCTGGAAGTGGATGCGGCAAGCCTTACTCTTTGAAGGAGACAGGAGCGGAAGGTGCTCAGAGGCTAGTTCACCCCGGCATCCTCAGCCCTCAGCCTGTTCCCCAGCACACAGGCAATCCTCAGCTATACGGAGGGAAATAATTCTGAAAGTGGGAATGGGCAGGTTGATGAACACATGACAGAATGAATATTAAGGTTTGATGGGATTTTTTCCTTCACTTAAAATATTTTAACTCCCTGCCAGGCAACGGGCACATCTTACCATCAGTTAGCAACACATAAATTGTACAGCCACTGAGTGTGATTCACCTCATTTTGATGGAACTTTGATCTGTCATTGTTTGGGGTCAGCAGTTGAAGCCTCCGTACCAACTAAGTCAAGTGATCAGTAATTAATAAATACAAGCTTGGGGTGGCGCCTGTGGCTCAAAGGAGTAGGGCACCACCCCACATACCAGAGGTGGCAGGTTCAAACCTGGCCCCGGGCAAAAGCTGCAAAAAAATGAAAAAATAAAAATACAAGCTTGAATTGGTTGGTCATTTGATTTGGTGAAATAATTAAACTGAATATCAAAATAAATCCAGTCCCCACTACTTATGTAACAGCACAGAGTAGAGGCTACAGCGTGTTCCACAAGGTCAGAGGATCCCTCCAGGAGACAATACTCTTATTCTGAACCCTGTTGTCTTTGAAAATAATTTTTATCTAAATAAGGTGTCCAGTCCCAAGTTAGGTGCAACAGTGTGGTAGAGTTACCCAGATTCACATTACTGGCCTCCTCTAGGCTTTGTTCAAACACCCTGCTGTCATCCAGCTCTATTCTGACCATTCCACCTGGACTTGCACCCATCACCCCTGAATTTACATTCCCCTTTGCCCAACTCTGCTCTTTTTTCCTCAGGCATCTATAACTTCTACACACTACGAAATTTACTCTTTTAGGATGTTTTTTGGTTGTCTGTTTTACCTAAAAAAATACAGATAATCTTCACAAGGCTGAATGTTTATGTGTATCTGTCTTTTTTGCTTTTACTATCTCCTAGATACTAGAACATAATAGGAATTCCTTTTTATTTATTTATTTATATTTATTTATTTATTTATTTATTTAATTGAGACAGAGCTTCAAGCTGTTCCCCTGGGTAGAGTGCCATGGTGTCACAGCTCACAGCAACCTCCAAATCCTAGGCTTACGCAATTCTCTTGCCTCAGCCTCCCAGGTAGCTGGGACTATAGGCACCCGCCACAACGCCTGGCTATTTTTTGGTTGCAGTTGTCATTGTTGTTTGGCAGGCCAGGCTGGATTGGAACCTGCCAGCTCTGGCGTGTGTGGTGGTGCCTTAGCTGCTTGAGCTGCAGGCACCGAGCCAATAGGCGTTCTTTTTGAATGAATAAATTACTCTAGAGCAAATCAATACATTTTCATTGAGTGAATTAGTGAATGAAATGTAACAAAAGAATCGGAGGTCAAGTAATACGATGCACTTAATAATATAGCCAAGAATGATGGCTTCCTTACATGCATCAACTTTTGTACTGTGTACAAGTGTTATCTGATTTAATAATTTAATTTTTATCATAATCCCACACTATCGATACTATATTCGCCTTCAATTTAAAGATAAAAAGGGGTGGGTCCAGACAGATTTAGTTGCTTACTCAAAACCACACAGCAACTGACTTTAGAGCTGGGATTTAATTGGCCTGTTCTACTGAAGGTGGGAAAGAGACTATCATTCATGTACCAGAATGGTGTCCTTTATAAATGATTAATGTTTTAGCTATTCTTTGTTGTGAGGTGATGAAATTTTGGAACTGGAAAAGGAATTAAAAAAATAATTTCCACTCTATGTTTCAATGGTAATGTATAGTGAGGTACGGTAAACACACACACACACACCAAGGGCATTTTATGTGTTACTACGCTTCCTACCTATAAAATGAAACTATATTATAATTTCATTATAGGTAATTGTTGTATATGGAAATATCACATAAATCTGCTTATAAACAAATTATATAGATCTACCAATGCAAATAAAGCAAATGCAAAATTGAATGACCTTCAATAAATCCATTTTCTTAGAAATAAGTAAGTTCTATTTACTCAGGGTTTAATTCAAACTTACTCTTTGCAGCACACACGTCAGTTAGCATGGAGAACAAGGGGAGACATAATATATTTTCTGACATTAAAAACTCTTAGTCTAAGAAGATTAGACGGGTTTATTAATAATTTTTAAAAGTATCTCATTTTAAGGAAGAAAAAAGAATAACACTGACCTTTTGCAGGACTGTTAAATCAATCCCTAAAGTTACAATGTTCTTATCTCAAAATTTAAACAAAATTAAATGTCCCAAGCTACAATAAAAACCGGAATAAACATTTTTGAAAGAATGACTTTATACCTTCAATAGAAACTTAGAAGGACAAGGTATATTATTATAAATTAATTTATGTAATCACTTGTGATAGCAGATATATAAAAGTATTCTCGACCTGTCAGCATTTAAAGGTAACTAAACTTCACAGCCTGAAGATTTGAGGTTAAGAAAAGGCTATCTGACAATAATAAAATAAGAGCAGCTAGTTTTATGAAGGGCAGTGGTTTCCATAACCATTGTAACATAGGCAGGAATAAAAATATTATTTAATGTATCTGTTGATTTTGATCTGTCATTCTGTGAATTGGGATTAGAAAGGAATTTTGGAAATTTTCATATCAAATATGCTCCCTAGTCTTTTAATTATTTACATTTTAATGCATATACTCATTTTAGCTTCACAATTGATTAAATAGTAATGTTTCATCATTTTTAATCACAAATGTCATTTGCAAGAATTATCAATGTACTAACATTTATACATTAATGTTGTATACAACAACATTGTTGTATACAAGCGACCAGTCTCAGAAAATACATTGATGTAAACTTCCAGAGATTATAGATCAAAAATTGCAATAAACCAAAACCCCCACCCAAATACAAATCACTCTAGAGTAGAACTTATTATATGTTTGCAACCCATATCCATCACCCAGTGGGGAAAACATGTCAATCATTTTATCATATGGTGTTTTTACTATAAGGTGTTCTCAAAAATTACTTTATTCAAAAGATATTTAATGAGTGCATTCTATATTTGAAGCATTTTAATAGGGATTTAGATATGGAAAAAGCTAATAAATGTCTCTTAGCAATAAACAAATAAGCTGATAATTATAAAATATATCAGGGAGTGAAGTTCCTACAGAGAAAAGCAAGGCCAGGTAGAGCTAAAGGGCTACTGCAATTTTTGCATTCTGATCAGTGAAGGTCCCGATGACAAGGTAATATTTGAGAAGACTTTTGAAAGAAATATGGGGAACATTGTATGGAAACAAGTAGGAAAATTATTTTGGACAAAGGCGCCCTACGATTAGAGGCCAAATGTCAGGAACCAGGGAAGAGAAAGGATTGGAAGGAGTGATAATGTTTGCATAGTGTGGGAGCTGTAGGCCAGGGAAGGATTTGGCTTTCTCTGAAGTAGGTTTTATAAGTGACTGATATGTACAGATTTACAATTTAGAAGATTCACGTGAGCTATTTCATAGCAGAAGCTGTAAAGAGCAGGACTAGATTCTGGAAAACCCATCGCAGGGCCATTTCAGCAACCCTCCAGGATACAGTGCTTGCTCTAACTGGATTATATTTACACACTGAAGCCAGCAAGACGACTGGCTGATTTCCTGCGGGGCATTGTGATAAGAGAAAATAATTTAAGGACTGAGCCGTAAAGGTGAGGGCAATAAAAGAGCAGTGGTTGAGGTTAAGAACATTTTTTATTTTCTTTCTTAAAGCAGGAGAAACCAGAAACTACCAATTTTGTACACTTTGGGGGAATGATTCCGTAGAAAACCAAATTGTGATTCAGGAATAAAGCTGAGAGTTGAGGATGGAGTCTCCTTGTACAGGGAAGATGGTATCGATCCCAGGAAGACCGGGAGGCTGGACGCTCCATCCGTTACAGTAAAAGGGAAGCCAGGAGTTCAGACGCAGAAGATGGTAGTTCTACTAGGTTTTTGGAAATTTTTTCCTAAAAATTCCTATTTTCTGGAAGAAAAATAAGAAGCAATATCATTATCTGAAAGCAAATGATGGCCACGGTGTTGGAAGTGTGGTGTTAGGAAGGGTGTGGAAGAGTCAGCTACAGGGACGGACATTTAGGAGCAGGGTAAAGGAGCTTAGGTCTCTGAACGATGCAAACAGTCCATTTCCCTGATTGATGAGGAATCGGCATCACGGCAAGTTCTTCCCCACCCGCATTTATCTTTCAAGTTCAGGGAAAAGCGTGTGAAGAGATGTTTAGGCCGTAGTCAGAGATTGACCTAATGAGTAGAAGTAAATAAAATGGAAAACAACAATAAAATGATCTGCAAGAAAGCAATTATATTAATAAGCCATAAAACCTCGGCCAGGTGAGCACAGAAGTGGGAGACAGGAGGAAATGAGTGATGCTGAAATGTTGGATGTGCAAAGTATGAAAAGTCCCACTAAAGTCAGAGAAAGCTGAGATCGAGGTTCAAGAAATGAGTGGCTTAACACGGGTGTTTCTAGAATAAATAGAATAAAATGCTCGTAAATGTGATGACAAAGGGTGTCATTCTTGCTTATGACACAGCTATAGTCCATGCTGTAATCAAAAAAAAAGGTTAGAGGCAGTTAAATCAGGTCGAGGTCCAATATCACCGGCTCATTAACCAAGAATCTAACTATTATTCTGCACCGCCCTCCATAGCACCAATGATGGGTAAGACTCCCAAAGCTGGGACAACCTAAGACAGGATATGGAGAGGCTGCATGGTGGATTACATTCATAGTACCAAAGACAGGTAAGATCACTCTGCGTTCAGTCAACCTAAGACAGGGACCAAACCATTGATGTTTGTATCCCCATGACGGATAAGACTGAAACTGCAAGAGCAGGCAACCTAAGACAGTGGCTATGTTTACCCGCCATACAAAAAAAAAAGACGTAATTGTTGGGCCCTACCATGTGCCTGAGGCCTAGTGCAACTTCCCGAGCCTGACTAGAAGTAGATCCATCGAGCTACTTCCGCGTAGCAATGACTCAGCAAGGCCCAGCCTGAAACTGCCTCTACCTAGATACAGCCAATGTGGTACCATGCCATTGGCCCAACCCTGTCA
>CAUYPK010092336.1:0-13522 GCA_963574355.1 Loris lydekkerianus | reverse complement strand
AGTTGCTTGAGATGTCCCATTAAGTTGTTAACTTCCTCTCTTTCCGTTCTCTTGAGGAAGGCTTGCAGTGGTATAAATTTCCCTTAGGACTGCATTTGCGGTATCCCAGAGGTTCTGATAATTCATGTTTTCATTGTAATTTTGTTCCAAAAATTTGGCAATTTCCTTCTTAATCTCATCTCTGATCCAGCTATCATTCAGCATAAGATTATTTAACTTTCATGTTTTAGTATGTGTATGGAGATTCCTATTGTTACTGAGTTCAACTTTTGTTCCATGGTGGTCCGAGAAGATGAAAGGAATAATTTCTATTCCTTTAAATTTACTGAGGTTAGACTTGTGACCTAAGATGTGATCAATCTTGGAGTATATTCCTTGCGCTGATGAGAAATATGTGTATTCAGTTTTTTGGGGATGAAATGTTCTGTAGATGTCTGCTAAATCCAAATGTTGGATGGTTAGGTTTAAATCTAAAATTTCTTTGCTCAGCTTCTTATTGGAGGATCAATCCAACACTGCCAAAGGAGTGTTGAAATCTCCAACTATTATAGAGCTGGAGGAATCAAGTTGCTCATGTCTGTTAGAGTTTCTCTTATAAATTGAGGTGCATTCTGGTTGGGTGCATAAATATTAATAATTGAAATATCATCATATTGATTATTACCCTTAAGAAATATGATGTGACCATTCTTATCCTTCCTTACTTTTGTTGGTTTAAAGCCTATTATATCTGAAAATAGAATTGCAACACCTGCTTTTTTCTGATTACCTTTTTTCTGATTACCTAAAATTTGGACGACCATCCTTTCACCCTGATTCTATATTTGTCTTTTAAGGTAAGATGTGACTCTTGTATGCAGCAAATATCTGACCTGAGTTTTTGTATCCAGTCAGCTAACCTGTGCCTCTTTAGGGGACAGTCTAAGCTTTACACATTAATGGAGAATATTGATAAGTCTGGTAAAATTTTGGGTATCGAGTTTTTCGAAAGTCCAGTGGACGTTTTTAATCCTTTTGCCAGTGTGGAAGTTGGAGTTTGATCTAAAGTTTCTCAGTGAGTTTACATTTTTGGTAGAGGATTGGGCTGGTCATTATGGAGGATATGTCTGAGAATATCCTGAAGAGCTGGTTTGGTTATGTCTAATTTCTTCAACATATGAATGTCATTAAAGTATTTAATTTCTCCATCAGAAATGAGACTCAGTTTAGCTGGATACAGGATCCGGAGTTGAAAGTTATTTTGCTTTAGGAAATTAAAAGTCGATGACCACCCTCTTCTGTCTTGAAAAGTTTCAGCAGAGAGATACGCAGTCATTCTAATATTCTTTCCTTGGTATGTAATGGATTTGTTACATCTGGCTGTTTTCAGAATTTCTCATTCATATTAACTTTAGTGAAGTTAATTATGATATGACTGGCGGATGTCTAATTCGTATTGAATCATACTGGGGATCTGAAACTGTCTGCTATCTGAATTTCAGAATCTCTTGGCATGTCTGGAAAATTCTCTTTCATAATTTCATGGAGAAGGGCCTCTGTGCCTTGCGAGGCCACTTCATCACTTTCAGGAATTCCAATGAGGCAGATATTAGCTTTCTTTGAATTATCCCAGAGCTCTCTGAAAGAATGATCCATTTTTTGTTTTTCATTTCTTTTCCTCTTTGAGAGTTTGGGAGCATTCAAAGGCTTTGTCTTCAATGTCATAAATCCTTTCTTCTGCTTGCTCCACTCTGTTACTGAGGGATTCTACTACATTTTTCAGATCTTTGAGGGCTGAAAATTTTTGCTTCAGTGTGTCAAAATTTTTGGTGGTTTTGCCTTTAAATTCGTTAAATTCTTGAGCAACTTTTGAATTTCTCCTCAAATTTCTAATTCCGACTTTTGAATTGCTCCTCAATTTTCTAATTCCAAATTTTCCTCCATTCTATTAATCTTGTTTACAATACAAATTCTGAATTTTATTTCTGACATCTTGGCCAGCTGTTTATGTATGGGATCTTCAGTTACATCTGCTATATCTTTCTTTGGGGGGGTTGATCTATTCTGGTTATTCATGTTACCAGAGATTTTTCTGCTGATTCTGCCCCATGATTGTTTTACACTTTTTGATTTTTTCCCCTGGAGCTCTGTTGAGGACCCGTACAGTGAGATGGCCTGAGAAACTGGGGACCTGTTTGGTGTGGTGGGGCTAAGTGGTTGTGTCTTGTTTTCAGCTGGTTTCTGTTCAACCCTGGTGAAACAGTTACTCTGGGTTGACATCTCAGCTGTGGAGAAATACCAGCAATTAAGTCCCCCTCCTTCCCACAGGCAACAATTGAAAAAGAAAAATCAAACCTTCCTACAACCACACACCCAGGACACCACCTGAATAGTCCTTGGGTGATTGGCTCTGTTCAAAAGGTTTATATCAATTGTCTCAGTCAGCACTTGTCTCAGGTGGAAGAGTTTAAAAGGTCTCTGGCAACTGGATCACAGGGGTCTGGTGACTACCCAGATATGGCTTGCTCCAGTGCTCTGTGGAGTCAGGAGGACCCACCCAGCAAATAGATCAGTCTGGAAAGGTTGATGCCTCCTTCCCCACCTTGCACCTCTATCACACCCAGTCACTGATAGTCCCGCAGGGCTGTGAACCAGTTACCTATAATGAACAGATACTCCAGGGGTTTGCACCTGCCTGAATCACAAGGAAAATGTAATTCTTCTCAGCCAGGCTGCTGCACTCTGCCTCTATCTAGCAGGGTAAGGTGAGGCCTGACAACCTCAGGCACTTGATGGAGGCTAGGGGGTGTTCACTCAGTTCCAGGCCCTCCCGGATTGATGTTACTGACTGAACAGAACAACTTTGCAGGAATTTGTTTTTGTCCCTGCTAAATTTCCCTGCAGAAGAGAAGCTGTTTTGAGTTTCCAGAGCCTTCACTTCTGGCCCTGCCTTTGCTCCTGCAGGTTTGTATTTGGTTACCTGTCAGTTCTAGTCCCTATCTTCCTTTGTCTATAGGTTGATGATCCCCTGAGGGCCAGGTGTGTCTTAGGCTCAGTAAAGTGGTCCTCTGGTTCAGCCCTGCCCTGGGAACTTCTTGGCTCTGCATGTGCATTTCTAGTCCCCACATTCCACCCTTGCTGGTACTGCCTCAGGCAAACCCTTTACTCACCAGGCCTGCATTTCCATCCCAGATCTGTTCCGTGGTGGTTGCCACCTGAGAAGATGCCCAGCCTCCTCTGCTTGCCCAGGGAGATAGAGGGTGTGACTTCGGAATATCCGGTAGTGAGCCCTATTGTTGCCAAAATACAGCTGCTGCTCTGCGCCTTGGGGCACCACTGCTGTGGTGTGGTTCCCTCCCAGCCAACCATCCTCTTCTCACTTCCATGGGACAGAGTCAGCACTGACCAGCTGCAGTTTAGGCCCTGTCCACACCCCTCGAGAAATCACCCAAGAATCTGGACTCCTGGGGGACAGGCCTCCAGACCTCAGAGTGAGAGTGGAGGGTAGTGCTGGGAGCTCAGAGTTGCACGTAGAGAATACATACAGTTTTATACAGTTTTATGCCTGGCAGGAAAATGCCATGGCACCCTAGTAGGAGAGGTAGGTCCAGTTTTTAGAGGGTGTCTTTCATGGAGTGTAGTGGGAGGAACTTTGAAGTCTGCTCATTTGTTTGTGGGGCACTCCAAGCTTTTCTCTTGGGGTAGGGGACTCCTGTCCATTTGGTGATGGATTTTTTACCTTTTGTTTGTATCCTTGGGGTCGCAGCTCACCTCAGTGGGGTTGATGTGCATTCTTCAACCTTCACTGTTGGTGCAGCTGTAATCTACCCAGCAAAACATTTTAAATGTCATTTATAACATATAACAGATTCTTAATGAATAGCAATGATTTTAAATTTAGTTTTAAATTGTTCTTTCCTTTCTTCAACATTACCATCCTATTCTAAAGAGTTGTAAGTCTTAGAATAATTTGAGGTTTTTTCATATCTAGTCTATCCACTTTCTTTCTCAAAGACTTGTGAAAACAGATGGTGTAGTTTCAATCACTTTGTTTGTAGTGGAAGAACAATAAAGTCATCAATAGGTTTTTTTCCAACTCTGAAAAACTCATATTTCTAAAGAGAATGGTGTACCTGGCCATTTGCTCTGCCACATTTCCAACATTTATTGCTGTCATTTAGAAGCCTTGCCTTGCATTCTGTTAAGGGCATGTGTGCTGTTTCTTGAAGAGCTGTCATGCTGATCACTCTTACTTTTTTTTTTTCTTTTTGCTGTTTTTGAGCAGGGCTGGGTTTGAACCTGCCACTCTGGCATATGGGGCCTGGCTCTCTATTCCTTTGAGCCACAGGTGCTGCCCCCACTCTTACTAATTGATCTCGTGCTTTTGTTTCTATTTACTGTACAGTTGACCTGAATATCAATGGACTATAATTTGTCAGCCAGAGTTTATTCATGGGTTTTTCCATTCCTATATTTATGTTAGAAATTATCTCTTGTTCATAAAAACAGTTGCATTATAGAGAAGACCATTCCTCTGAACTATACTTTAAAACTCAGCCTTAAAAACATCAGCCCTCTTGGAACATCATTTATGAGTCAATACTTTTAGAGCTACTGTTCATGATGTCTTTAGTGATGGGTTATGTTAGATGACTCTAGGTTGCTTATGGCCATTTACTCGTTTCTAATAGGCACTTATAAATCTCAGAAAATAACATTCTACTGTGAATACCTAGTACATTATATTTACAGATATTTAGTCACAAAATATAACTTCAACTGAGAAAAGAAATAACACATTTCATTTACTAGATATTAAACCTGTCTGGAAAGTCTTCTACAGTCAAATTCTGATTGTTTTCCAAACATTTACTTTATGCTTTTTCAACAGTGTAGCTTGCTGTCTATCTCTAGCGTGTAGTATTTATGCAATTTGGGCAAAATTAACTTAACTCTGATCTAATCCCATGCCTCTTGTCACAGAAGTTATTTCAGTGATGGGCATGTAACTCAGTATTAAACCAAAGAGTACAAGGTGTTCTCTTGGCTAAAAGGCTTCACTCAAGGATGGACCAGTTAATATGAATGTCAGCACCTGTGTTCTACAGGTATGAGAAACCTATCTCATGATGTTCCCCATCTTTGACTGTGAGTGAAGAAATACCTAGTCCTAGGGCCACCATCATGTAACCTGCATAAATCAGCTACATTGAGAGTGGACCCCCCAAAAATTATGCAATGTACAATAAGTACAGTTATAACCAGAAGTCCCAGGTAAGCCCCAGTTGTTGCCTGCTGCCATCTTGTGGTGAGGAGTGAAGCTAGTCTGAGGACAGAGGTGATATGAAAAAGAATGTAGAAGTAATTCTAGAACAAATGAGTTGTGTGTATAGGAAAATAATTTTGTAATAATGGCACTATGGCATTTATGCTATTACAGTTGATATATATTAAATATTATATATTCTTCAGCTGAAGAATATAAAAATTGAAGAAGTGGAAAGAATGTTAAATCTCAAACAAAAAATTTGCCAATAAAAAAGAGTATTACTGATTAAAAATTACTCCTAAACTTGGAAAAATTATGAAAAAAGTTAAGAGTTTACAGTTAATATCTTTTATTCTAATCAAACATTTCAATTTTAGAGAGTAAAACTATAATTTGGAGACAATTAGCATTGTTCACTTCTTTCTTGTTTCCTTATACTTTTATTTTGAAAAGATTCATAGTATCCATGCTGTTTTCTGTGCCATAATTCCCCTGGCTTTTGGTCTTAGTCCTACCTATAAATGGATTCACTATTCATCACTCTTCCCTTTCTCATGGCTTCTCCATTCCTGACCTCTTTGTTTGAGTCAACTTTGGTCATCAGCAGCTCATTGCTGAGTAACATCGTGGTTCAGGGGGGCTCGTGAATATTATATGTGGTAGTCTTTAAGTTCATCATTGAAAGGAATAAATGCCTTGAATTTTATAACTAAATGACAAATACTGTCAAATCACAAAATTTTAGCAAATTGGGCTTAAAGATCAAGCTTACTTTCATTAGTTGTTCATGAATCAGGAAGCATCCATCTGCAAAGTAGAAAGACATACCACTTGGCATAGCAGAACAGCTTTTGTGAGATAACTTAAGCAGGGACAAGGAAACAACATTGCAAAATGGTACTGCTTACCATCCTGGAGTTCCTCTTCTTACAAGGTTAAAACAGAGAGGAAATTTTTATGATGCTCGCTCAGGTTGGCTGGGCCCCTGTGAATTGGTTGTTGTGATTCTTCTGTTCTCTCCACTTGTTTGAAGCTCAGTTTGATTTTTGTGGCACCTAGCATAAGTGATTCCATTTTGTGATCTGGTTTGGGGCCGAATGTGGGAACTTAGTTAAAAACAGTGCACTTCCATACATTTTACTTAACAATATACTTTTCTTTGATAATATTTTCTTTCCCTTGGAACTTCATAAATAGTATATCAAGTTTTACTGGCTTTGAATATTACAAAGCAGTTTTAAGCTAACTTCATTTACCTCCTTCTTATAGGTGAGTATTTAAAAACAAAATTGAATGATAGAAGAATTTTTTCTTTATTCTTAAGTTTCTATAAGTTAATGATGATTTACTTCTATCTCTGTCATTCTAAATTAAGTTTTCTTAATAAACACATTTCTTTCTATCTGCAGATTCAATGCTTTCTGTGCTTGAGTGTTACTTTCCTGTATTATACCCATGAAAGCTGTTTTATTCTTTTTGTTTGTTTGGAATCTCTGCTTAAGGAATATGAATTATCTTTATGCTGTCTATTCCTTTCCCATCCCTCCTATCCATCATTGTAGCTCTAATTGTTTTAATCTTGCTGCCTCTCTCTGTTTGTGTTGATAATCTCAGGCCTCGTATACAACATTAATTTTATTTATTTTAGTCAGTGCTGATTCCTGCTATTTAGTTTGTTTGCTGTTTCACAAGTTGTATGTTTTAGTTTCTAATTTATTTTCTTACTCTTAACATACTCCCTTGCTTTGTATTTTGTTGTTATATTATCTTTGAGCTATATTTCCTACCTTTAAAAACATAATTACATTTCTTTATTAAGTACTTTTATAATGGAAAACATTGGCAGAAAAAACATTAGCAGGAAGTTAGCCAGTGTTTTTTTTTTTTTTTTTTTCTTTAGAGTATATTTTTACAGTTTTTACACCAATTTTTTTTTTTTATCTTTCTCATGATGAATTTAGGTAGCTCCATTTAGATCTTATTGTTTTGACATAGTGTCAGCTAATTGTCTTTGGCACTTCATGTTCTTGTAACATTTCAGCAAATATTCACCCTCTTCCTGACTCCCCCAGAGCAATATAATTTCTTATGTTATTGAATTTGGATTTTACTATGTGACATTGATTTTGGACTTCCTTTCCATGGCCAGTGGAATGTGAGCAAAGGTGTCATGAACCAGTGTCATAAGCTTGCATGATGGCTTTTCCTGCTGGACTTTCACCTTCTCCCATGAGAGGGCATGCTCTTGGTATCTGCTAGTTCCCCCAAAAGGGTAGATAGAGAACAAACTAAATCCAGTCCCCATCCTTGAATCAATCCAGGATTATCCTACTTCAGCCTGGGTCAATCATAGTCAGTTCACAGACCCAGGAGTGAGAAAAATAGATGACTTTGTAATCTCTCAGATCATGGAGTTATTCAGCATTACTGCTACAAAAATTAACCCATACATCCTTCCATTTTATTTTGAAGCAATTAATTTTTTTCTTTCAAATTGAATGCTTTGAACATACTCTTCTGAAAGCTCAGTTTATGAAGGAATAGTTTAGCTCATGCTTAGATTAGATCTCGGTGGATCTGTTCTGTTCTCCGCTGAGATCCCATTAAATGTCCTATGCTAGGGAGATGTCTACAGCTCAGACAGCTTCTTTGTTTTAGTATAGCACCCTGGAAGACAATAATTCTTGGGGGTCTTTCCTACTGATTTGTGTTCATGGGATGGTCTTGCCTGGATATTTAGGGACTTTTAATTTTGAGAATTTTCTCTAACTTTCCCAAGGCTGCTTAATTATTGCCTTAGTCTGCTATTTCTAAATTGGAAAATGTCCATACAAATTCCTAGGCCATTACTGAGCTGTGCCTTCTTCCCTTGTCACTAGCTTTGGGGAAAGAGTGTTAAAAGCCAGACCATGTAACCTGCTTCAAGACACATCTGGCTGTTCTGTTTTGGTTTTTTTCCCCCCTCATAAAATGAGCCTATTTAGTTACTAAAAGACTAATTTTTGTCAAATTATTTTTATTGTACATTGATTTTATTTTATACATGCCTCTCTTATTAGGAAATGGACATGTAAACTTCTTGATCCTACTTTATTTTATAACTCTATCCTGGAATACTTATGTAGAAATAACCCATGGAAAAATTAAACAGTTCATAGATATGAGTTCAAAATGTATTTTTGTGCAAAAAGAATATTGTTTATTTTTTTAAAGTTAGCTGAGAAGAGAGTTTTTAAAATAAAAATTTGTTCTAGTATATTATATATCACATACTATTTTGGTTCAGTTTGAAACCATACTACTTTTATATTTTATTTATTTTTATTTTTACAACACTCATTTTAGTACCCCCCAAATAATTATGGAGGGAATCATCTTTATATAAATGTAAAAGGGTTAAATATCAGCACTTGCACAAAGAAGGCATGCAAAATACCATGGTTTTAGAAGGTTTTGATTTCATACTATGTTTTGACTAATTGGAAGACTGTTAAAAGTCAATGAAAATGAGGTCTTTCTTTAACATTTGTGACCAATGCTTTACACTAAAGGCTAAAAATAAATATTTAAATTTGCATACACAACTTTATTTGATACTATAACAGAATATTGTTTTTTGCTTGATTTAAAACTGACCCAATTTATAAAGGAGGTATGCTAGTGCATGACCTAAGAATTTTTAAATATTCTATTAGGAATGAACTTAAGTGTGTTTTTACATTTAGCACATCAGCAAATAGAGGAAATGGCTTAGCGGAAGCATCTTTTATCTAAAACTGGTAAAGGGATCTCTATCAATATTTGTTGGAATTAGCGTGTAGAAGATTAGGTTATGCATTATACAGAAATAATATTTATTTTAGAAATTGATCTTCTTTGCCAAGTCAGGCTTTAATGGGGAGTGAGGAGAAAAAAAGAAGTGATTACAATGCGTGTCAATTTTACTGGTTTTATTGCATTATCCCAAAGAATTTATAATGTGAAAAAAAAAGAACTCCAAAATTTTTCAGCAAAACACAGTCAAGCAAACCAAATGAAGGTGATTTGAGGAGTAAGTGATCCTGCTTATAGTGTGAAATGGGAACAAGGAAGCATGAATACAGGAAAACTACCTCTTGGGGGCTGGCGGGGGGAAGGAGGTTGAGGGGGTTGGGGGGTCATTTAGTATTTAAATTAGCTTTAATTACTGGCAAGCTACATTGTTCATTATTGGTTTGCCTATAGCAACAAAAATAGCACATTTAATTGTGTTGTGAAAATACTGCACCACAATGTCATCTTCAGTCTTGGGTGTTGCCTGGAAGTGTAATTAGATTTATTTACACTAATTCATTTATTAACGCAATAGTTGACAAAGGTTTTAAATTCTTAGCTTCCATGCAAGCTTCTTTTGGTTATTTTTGATTTCTGACCTATGTTCTCTCTGAAGTTATTAATTTACAGTACTTTTTTGTGTATTCTTTTTAGTGGTGGGAAAAGTGGTGTATTTATGTTGTAATTACTGAGTTACCTACTGAAGTTTGGCAGAAACTCACTGTAGAAAGTAAATGCTCTGTGTTAGCAGGTCTTCTGCTGTATATTCTGATTCTGATTCCTGTTCTGCATTGAGCTAATTGCATTTTCTTTTTAGGTCAGAGAATATTGTATAAATTATTCTAAAGCATTAGAAAAATTTACAAATTATTTAGATATTTGATCCAAAGAAAAGTGTTATTTTTTCAACTCATTTTATCCCAAGACCTACTAAACAAAATATTTGATCCAAATTCCAGGGATAAGCCAGGACTGAAAATAAATCTGTACTTGAAATCTGACCTGCCTCTTCTTAACAGACAGTCTTGAGGTGTGCTCACAGCGGAGCTGTCATGGCACTGCCTTAACTGTGACATTTTGAAATGATTGTGGTTGTAGAACTTCCTGTAAGCAGTTGCTGCTTGCTTTGTTAAATTGCACACATTTTTCAGTCAAACATTTTCCTGGCTGCATCAAAGGTGTTGAGTAACTGTGTTAACCTTGGTGTGTTTGGCAATAGGAGATCAAGTAAAAGTCAATAAATGTCTCCCAGAGCCCTGATAAACTCCAAGGGCACAGACAGAGGTGTTTATGAGCTGTGGGCGACAATTTGGTCAAGAAAACGTTTCCCTTCAATTGCTTATTGCCATTTTAGTGTTAGCAGAACATATTTTAAGTCACTTTTTTGACAGAACATATTGGTTGGCGTTGCGTAGGCTTCTGTGTTTTTATGAGACAGATGGCAATTACCCATTTTTGTGCACTGTTATCTTTTAGCTTTAAGTATCACATGTATTGGTGAACTGGACTTTGCTCTAATTTTCTTTTTCCACTTTGAAAGTTCCACATTATAAAAATCTCTTTACAAAGAAATATTAAGATGGATGACTATGAGAATATAATATTTAATGATATAAGAAGCAAAAGACTTTTTAATAGGTTCAAATTTGTGATAGATTTTTTTGTCTTTAAATTGATCCTTCCCATTGTGCTTCTGCCTTGGGAGTATTTTAGCAGGATGTTCATGGTTAATACAAATGCAGATGTATTCTAACTAGAGAAAACAATCTATTCTTTTTTTTTTTTTTTAGCTTTCTAGAAGTTAAAAAATATTAAAACATATAACTTAGATTTCTATTTACATACACATTACTCTTCTGAAAATTATGCTCCCATATAGAAATTATAAAGAATATAAACCTATTAAAATCTCTAATATTTAAATTTTTTAATAATTTATTTGTTATTAAATCATTGCTGTGTACATCAATGCAATCATGGGGCACCATACACTGGTTTTATATACCATTTGACATATTTTCATCACCCTGATTAACATAGCCTTCCTGGTATTTTCTTAGTTATTGGGTTAAGATGTTTATATTCCACATTCAGTAAGTTTCACATGTACCCTTGTAAGATGCACCGTAGGTGTGATCCCACCAATCACCCTCCCTCCAGCCATCCTCCCCTCTCCCCTTCCCTCCCTCTCCCCTTTCCCCATATTCTTAGGTTATAATTGGGTTATAGCTTTCATAGTAGGGCTGTGAGTACATTGGATACTTTTTCTTCCATTCTTGAGATACTTTGCTAAGAAGAATATGTTCCAGCTCCATCCATTTAAACATGAAAGAGGTAAAGTCTCCATCTTTCTTTAAGGTTACATAATATTCCATGGTGTACATATACCACAATTTATTAATCCATTTGTGGATCGATGGGCACTTGGGCTTTTTCTATGACTTAGCAATGAAGTCAAGCAATGACTTGTTCACTTATGAATTGGGCTGCTATAAGAATTCTGGTACAATTATCTTTGTTATAATGTGATATTTGGTCTTCTAGGTATATACCTAGAAGAGGAATTATAGGATTGAATGACAGGTCGATTTTTAGATCTGTAAGTATTCTCCAGACATCTTTCCAAAAGGAATGCATTAATTTGCATTCCCACCAGCAGTGTAGAAGTGTTCCCTTTTCTCCACATCCATGCCAACATCTCTGGTCTTAGAATTTTGTGATATGGGCTAATCTTACTGGAGTTAGATGATATCTCAAAGTAGTTTTGATTTGCATTTCTCTGATGATTAAGAATGAACATTTTTTCATATGTCTGTAGGCCGTGCACCTGTCTTCTTCAGAGAAGTTTCTCTTCAAGTCCCTTGTCCACCCTGAGATGGGATCACTTGTTCTTTTTTTGCTAATACATTTGAGTTCTCCGTGGATTCTGTTTATTAAACCTTTGTCGGAGACATACCCTGCAAATACCTTCTCCCATTCTGAGGGACATCTGCTTGCTTTATTTACTGTGTTCTTGGCTGTGCAGAAGGTTTTTAGTTTGATCAGGTCCTAGTAGTGTATTTTTGAAGCTACTTCAATTGCCCAGTCCTCCTCATAAAATATTAGCCAAGACCGATTTCTTCAAGAGTTTTCCCTGTACTTTCTTCTGGTATTTTTATAGTTTCATATCTTAAGTTTAAATCTTTAATCCAATGAGACTCTATCTTAGTTAATGGTGAAAGGTGTGGGTCCAGTTTCAGTCTTCTACAGGTTGCCAGCCAATTCACCCGGCACCATTTGTTAAATAGGGAATCTTTTCCCCACTGAATGTTTTTCATCGGCTTGTCAAAGATCAAATAACGGTAAGTAGCTGGGTTCGTCTCTTGGTTCTCTATATTCTGTTCCATACATCTACCTCTCTGTTTTTGTGCCAGTACCATGCTGTTTTGATCACTATTGATTTATAGTATAGTCTGAGGTCTGGTGGCGTGATTCCTCCTGCTTTGTTTTTATTGCTGAGTAATGTCTTGGCTATTGAAGGTTTTTTCTGATTCCATATAAAATGAAATATTCTTTCAAGATCATTAAAGTATGACAGTGGAGCTTTAATAGGGAGTGCATTAAAATTGTATATTGCTTTGGGTAATATGGACATTTTAACAATATTGATTCCTCCCAGCCATGAGCATGGTATGTTTTTCCATTTGTTAACATCTTCAGTTATTTCTTTTCTTAGAGTTTCATCTTTCTCTTTATAGAGATCTTTCACATGCTTTGTTAGATAACTCCCAAATATTTCATCTTCTTTGGCACTACTGTGAACAGAATAGAGCCCTTGACTGTTTTTTCAGCTTGACTATTGTTGGTATATATAAAGGCTACCGATTTATGAATGTTGATTTTGTAACCTGAGACGCTGCTGTATTCCTTGATCACTTCTGAGAGTTTTGTAGCAGAATCCCTGGTGTTTTCCAGATATACAATCATATCATCTGCAAAGAGCGAAAGTTTGATCTCTTCTGACCCTATATGGATACCCTTGATTGCCTTTTCTTCCCTAATTGCGGTGGCTAAAACTTCCACTACAATGTTAAAGAGCAGTGGAGACAATGGGCAGCCTTGTCTGGTTCCTGATCTGAGTGGAAATGATTTCAATTTAACTCCATTCAATATGATATTGGCTGTGGGTTGGCTGTAGATGGCCTCTATCAGTTTAAGAAATGTCCCTTCTATACCAAGTTTCTTAAGTGTTCTGATCATGAAGGGATGCTGGATAGTATCAAAAGCTTTTTCTGCATCAATTGAGAGAATCATATGGTCTTTGTTTTTTAATTTGTTTATGTGTTGAATTGTGTTTATAGATTTATGGATCAAACTGACTTGGTCATGATGTATAATTTGTTTGATGTGTTGCTGGATTCTGTTTGTTAGGATCTTGTTGAATATTTTTGCATCTATATTCATTAGTGATATTGGTCTATA
>CAUYPK010092335.1:0-44847 GCA_963574355.1 Loris lydekkerianus | reverse complement strand
TATAGGTACTAGTTCTTCTTTAAATGTTTGGTAGAATTCTGATGTAAAGCCATCTGGTCCTGGGCTTTTCTTTTTAGGGTGATTTTGTATAGTTGATGCTATTTCAGAACTTGATATAGGCCTGTTCAACATTTCCACTTCATTCTGGCTAAGTCTTGGTAGATGCTGTACTTCCAGGTTTTGGTCGATTTCTTTCAGATTTTCATATTTCTGAGAATAAAGTTTCTTGTAATATTAAGGATTTTTTTAATTTCTGAGGGGTCTGTTATTTCATCCTTACCATTTCTGATTGATGAAATTAGAGAATTTACTCTTTTTTTCCTGGTTATGTTGGCCAAAGGTTTATCTATTTTATTGACCTTTTCAAAAAACCAACTTTTGGATTTATTAATCTGTTGTATAATTCTTTTGTTTTCAATTTCATTTAATTCTGCTCTGATTTTGGTTATTTCTTTTCTTCTGCTGGGTTTAGGGTTGGAATGTTCTTCCTTCTCCAGTTGCTTGGGATGTGCCATTACGTTATTAACTTCCTCTCTTTCTGTTTTCTTGAGGAAGGCTTGCAGTGCTATAAATTTCCCTCTTAGGTCTGCCTTTGAAGTATTTCAGAAGTTCTTATAATTCATGTCTTCATTGTTGTTTTGTTCCAAAAGTTTGGGTGATTTCCTTCTTAATCTCGTCTATAACCCATCTATTCTTTAGCATAAGGTTATTTAGCTTCCATGTTCTTATATGGGTATGCAGATTCCTATTGTTATTGAGTTCAAATTTTATTCCATGATGGTCTGAGAAGATGCAAGGAATAATTTCTGTTGTTTTAAATTTGTTGAGGTTAGATTTGTGGCCTAGAATGTGGTCAGTTTTTGAGTATGTTTCATGGGCTGATGAGAAGAATGTGTATTCAGTTTTGTTGGGATGAAATGTTCTGTAGATGTCTGTTGAGTCCACATGTTGAATGGTTAAGTTTAAAATTTCTTTGCTTAGCTTCTTTTGGGAGGATGTATGCAGCACTGCTAAAGGGATATCAAATTCCCCAACTGCTATGGAACTGGAGGAAATCAAGTTGTTCGTGTCTGTTAGAGTTTCTCTTATAAATTGAGGTGAGTTCTGGTTGTGTGCATAAATATTAATAATTGAAATCTTATATTGAGTATTACCTTTAACAAATATGAAGTGTCCATCGTTATCCTTCCTTATTTTGGTTGGTTTAAAGCCTATTCTGTCTGCGAATAGGATCGCAATGCCTGCTTTTTTCTGCTTTCCATTTGCCTGGAGTATAGATGGCCATCTCTTCTTGAGTCTAGATTTGTCTTTTAATGTAAGATTCATTTCTTGTACGCAGCAGATATCTGGCTTGAGTTTTTGTTTCTAGTTAGCCAAGCTGTGCCTTTTTAGAGGATAATTTAAACAATTCACATTAATTGAGAATATTGATAAGCCTTTTGAGAGTCTGGTGGACATTTTTTATTCTTTTGAGACAGTGGAAGTTGGAATTTGGTCAAAATTTTCTGGGTGGGTTTACTTTTGTGGTGGAGGATTACGCTGGTCTTTATGGAGGATAGGTCTAAGAACATCCTAGAGAGCTGGTTTAGTGATGGCAAATTTCTTCAACGTGTGAATGTCATTGAAGTATTTAATTTCTCAGTCATTAATGGAACTCAGTTTAGCTGGGTACAGGATCCTGGGTTGAAAGTTATTTTGTTTTAGGAGATTAAAAGTTGATGACCATCCTCTTCTAGCTTGAAAGTTTTCAGAAGAGAGATATGCAGTTATTCTAATATTTTGCCCTTGTAAGTGGTGGTTTTCTTTTGTCTGGATGCTTTCAGAGTTTTCTCCTTCATATTAACTTTATTGAAATTGATTATGATGTGTCTGGGGGATGTCTTATTTGGGTTGAGTTGTACTGAAGTTCTGAAACTGTCAGCTTTCTGAATTTCAGAATCTCTTGGCATGTCTGGAAAGTTCTCCTTCATAATCTCATGGAGAAGAGACTCTGTGCCTCGTGATGCCACTTCATCGCTTTCGGGGATCTCTATAAGACGAATATTGGTTTTCTTAGAATTATTCCAGAGCTCTCTTAGAGAGTGGTCTGTTTTTGCCCTCAGTTTCTCTTCCTCTTTGAGAGTTTGGGAGTGTTTGAAAGCTTTGTCTTCAATATCAGAAATCCTTACTTCTGCTTGCTCCATTCTGTTGCTGAGGGATTCTACTGTGTTTCTCAGATCTTTGAGGGCTGCAACTTCTTGTCTCAGTGTGTCAAAATCTTTGGTCATTTGGTCTTTGATTTCACTGAATTCTTGAGATATCTTTTGGTTTGCTGCTTGGAATTCTAATTCGATCTTATTTACTATCCGGATTCTGAATTCGATTTCTGACATCTCAGCTATTTGTTTGTGCATGGGATCTTGTGGTGTGTCTGCCCCATTGATCCTTGGGGGATTTGATCTACTCTGATTATTCATATTGCCAGAGATTTTCTGTTGATTTCACCTCATGGTTGTTTTTCACTGTTGCCTCTGTTCATCCTCAGAGTTGGGGAGGTGTCTCTCCCAGATTAGACCCCAGCGGGATCATCCTATTGTTGCTGGATCTTTTTAGGTAGACCCTGTGTAGTTCCTCTGGGGCTGCCCTAGCCAGGGAGTTCTGGTTGTGGCAGCAGCTCTGGAGTGTGACATACCTGGATCCAGCAACAGGGTGGGAAGTGGTGCACATGGTTCTGGGAGTGCCTGGCACCCAGTGAGCTCAAGGCTCCAGCCGTCTCTGGCCAGGAGAAGGGCTGTGCACAGAGGCAGGGAAGGCTCTGAAGGGCACAAGTTTACCAGAGTTTCTGACCAGATGAGCGGGCTGGTGTGGAGACAGGAAGGGTACAGGAGGGATGACGCAGGGTTACGCGGCTCCCACAGTTCCTGGTCTAGGGCCCGGTGGGTGCGAGTCGAAGGTTATATGTAATAGAACAGCTCTTATGGAGTCTGGGTGGTGCCAAACACAGGAGTTTGAGGTTGCTATGAGCTGTGACGCCCTAGCACTCTACCCAGGGCAAGAGACCAAGGCTTTAGTGTGCCAAAACCGGTCTCACTCTCACCCTGAGGGTTAAAGCTGTAAAGCAGCTCACTCCCCACCTTTAGGCTGCTCAGTCAGTAGTTTACTACCTCCCGCCCGATACTTGGTCTGTGACCCTGATTGCGGAGCTTGCCAGGGCAGTTCTCTCACAATGGCTCCCTGCGGCCCACAGCCGAACACTATTAGCTCTGTCTGGCTCAGCAGCTCAGTCTGGGTCCCTACACAATGCCCAACGTTCTCCACACTCCTGCTCAAGCTCTCCCCAAGGCAGTTCAACTGAGTGCCACGTCCAAAAACACCGAAACAGTTCACAGATAAGGCCTTTCCAATTTGCAGTCTCACTGCTGCTTGTACTTACAGCTGTGGGCGGGATTAGGTTGATCGAACACACGCAACCACTTGCCAGTTTTTCAGTGTTTTTGTCCTCCTCTTGGGGTCCAGAAGTCCCTTACTGACTTACCTGTATCCTCAAAGGGATGATTATTGGCAGATCCCACCAGCCAGAGATGCCTGGAGTCTTATCTCTCCAGACTCACTGTGCCCAATTGCAGGGAAGCTATTACTCGGCCGCCATCTTGCTCCACCCTCTCTTCACTATAAATTCTTCCTGTAACATTTTTCTGTGGCATTAGCTGAAACAATGGTCCATGTGTGAGTCAGTAGGAGGTGCTGTTTGATAATCTTCCTGGTGTCTTTCTAGGTTTGTAGCTTTGGAGAGCCTAAGCTTTTCTTGGCTTCAGGCAATATACATTTAGCAAAATTAAGGAAGTAATGTGTTTTTAAGACTTAATTGGAACATGACTATGTCTTTTCTCATTTGAGAATCACTTTACTTTTTTATTCTTTCTCATACATTAATAATAGGATGAGCTACCTCATAATCCCTGAAATCTAAAAACTGTCCTACTTTCTTCAAGGTTCCATAGAAATACTGAAGCTCTTTGACTTTCAAGGAGGTTTCAATTTTAAGGGAAAAAATACTTATAGGAAGAGGTTATTGTGAATGATTATGTGCAGACTTGCCAGAGATTTTAAGGACGTCACTTATAAGGGTATAATTAGCATGCTGGGTAAGGCGAGGAAGAGTTTCTGAGCAGAGAGCAGTTTTGGATTCGCTTGGGATGCCTTCCAGACTTGTGTTCCTATGACCTGAATATTATAGTGAAGCCACAATGCAAAGGCATTTCCAGCAGAAAGAAGTAGCTGATTGCCTTTCCAAAGGCAGAATAAGGGACAGAGTTGACTGTTTCCCTGGCATATGGCCCAGAGAACAGATTAGTTAAAAGTGATGAATATCATTGTATCATTTCATCTGAGCTAATTATTCACAAATTGTTTAAAGATTTACAACTTTAGAGGGTAAGTGGAAGTATTTGAAATCTAAAGTAAAGGTAGGAGACTGTATTGTTTTTATTCATTGTCTACTCAGATATGATGAGAGTTAAAAATGATAGGATAACCAAACATTTTTCAATGTACTTTGCTTTGCAGCTTCTGACTTTTTTACTGCTGGGCTTAGGGATGTATTATTACGTTTTTCTTCCTGCTGTGTTCCGGGATGATAAATGCGTTCCCAGGCAGATTAACGTTTAACTGTGCTTTGAAACATGATTTTTCACTTATTGTGATACATGTATTACATTTTGGATGATAAAATAGCCAAGTTCAGAATGATAGCCATAAAATAGTTAACATCATTTAACTAAGTTCTGAACTTTCTGTGATACGCAGTTTTTAAAAATGTATTTTCCAGGAAAACAGTTGAAAGTTTTGGCTTTGCAGTTTACTTCTGGCTGTGCTTTATGGAAATCAGACTAAAACTTCTGAGAAATAGATAAAAATGATTCAAATTTGGCAAGTAATAGAAAATTTGGTTGTATTTGTATAAAATTAAAGATTCCCTTAAAGAAATCATTGGCTTTCAGTTTAGCATCCTCTAGGATTAGCATTAAATCACTGGGATAATGATAAACTAGTGCAGAAAGGAGAAGGCCAGGAATATTTGAGATCCAGTATCATATGCAGAGTAAGTGCAGCCAATTTTCAATTTTTCAGGGGCAGATTTTCTAGCTGAATTGTTAACTGGAATTCAAGTTCCCGTCCCTATTTCTCCAGTTCCACCATCAACTATTTTAGCGATTGTAAACTCTTTCTTATTCATATTTTGTCCTGGGAAACCTCAAACTCCTGGGTTCAAGTGATCCTCCTGACTCATCCTCCCAAGTAGGTGGGACTATGGTCATGTGATACAACGTCTGGCTAATTTTTCTAAGTTTAGTACAGATGAGGTCTCACTCTTGCTCAGGCTGATCTCCAACTCCTGAACTCAAGCTGTCCTATTATCTCAAGCCCCCAGAGTGCTAGGATTATAGGTGTCAGGCACCATGTCTTGTCAATGGGAAACTGTTAATCTAGAGCAGTGTTCTTCAACCTAGGTGAAGTTTTATCTGAGTAAGTTTTAAAATAACTATTGATACCTCAACTAGAAATCCTGTCTGGAAGGATTTAATTGTCTGGAAGTAATGCCTAGGCATTATTATTTACCACACCTATGGTGCATCTTACAAGGGTACATGTTAAATCTACTAAGTGTAGAATATAAATGTCTTAACACAATAACTAAGAAAATGTGGTGAAGGCTGTGTTAACCAGTTTGATAAAAGTATTTCAAATTGTATATTAAACCAGCACGTTGTATCTTATAATTGCCTTAATGTACACAGCCATGATTTAATAATAATAAAAAAAAGTTCCTTAGGTGATTTTAATGTGCAGCCAACGTTGGCAAGTACTGATGTAGAGTGTGGATAACTACCAAGAGAAATTCTAGGCTGGGCATGATGTCTCAAGCTGGGAGGCAGAGGCCCGTAGATTGAGCTCAGGAGTGTGAGACCAGCCTGAGCAAGAGTCTATACTAAAAATAGAAAAACTAGCTGGATGTTGTGGTGGGTGCCTGTAGTCCCAGCTACTGAGACTAATGCAAGAGTCACTGAGCCCAGGAGTTTGAGGTTGCTGTGAGCTATGATGGCACCATGGCACTATACCCAGGGTGACTGAGACTCTGTCTCACACACACAAAAAAAAAAAAAAAAAAAAAAGTCTAAATTCATATGGGTCTCTACTACTAAAGGAGAAGGAATTACAGTTGGACTTTGAACAATGCAGTGGTTAAGGGCACTGATGTCCCCCCCCCCCATATAGTCACAAACGTGCATATATGTGCATATAATTTTTTATTCCCACAAAACGTAACTACTAATTGCTTATTGTTGACTGGAAGCCTTCCAGGTAACATAAAATGTCAATTAACACAATTTTATATGCTGTATGTATTATATACTTTATTCTTATACTAGAATAAGCTAGAAAAAAAGAAAATATTAAGAAAATAACAAGGAAAGCATATTTACTTCATTAAGTGGAAGTGGATCATCAAAAAGGTCTTCATTCTCATTGTCTGCAGGTGACGTAGGTGGAGGAGGAAGAAGAGGAGGGGTTGGTCTTGCTGGATCAGGAGTAGCAGAGAAAATTTACATGGAAGTGAACTTGTGTTAAGATTCAATTGTACATGTTATTTTGTGTGGGTGTCATTTAATCATAGATTTAATTTTTGATTCATCTTCATTCTTTTTAGAACTATATGTTCCATGATATGATTTTGGAAAGGGTGTACTGTGAAATACTAGTTCTGTACTAGGTTAATGAATATTGCATAAAAAAAATTCCGTGGTGGGTGACACTTGTGGCTCAAAGGAGTAGGATGCTGGTCCCACATACTGGAGGTGGCTGGTTCAAACCCGGCCCCAGCCAAAAAAAAAAAAAAAGTTTCATGGTTACGTAAGTTTGAGAAATGCAGCCATATACAGTTAGAAAAATATTCTTTCCTGCTGGACTGGGATTGCAGCCTTTAATATGCTAGTTATTTGCATTTTATGATTTTTTTTAATAGAAATGTGTAATATCAAACACTCCCAAGTATTATTTGATGACATCACTTTTTTCCCCCTTGGTAGAAACTCCAGTCCTCAGACTTAAAGAATCAATAAATCATTTGGAAATTCTTTTTTCACTGACCAAGATCTGTGTCAGGTTGTGGGTGATACAGGTATACAATGGAATTTTCTTAAAAAGTTCCTTAGTGAGTTTCACAAGAGGGATGAGAATGTAGATGATCTCAGGGTACAAGATTCTTTCATAAAATATGACTGTCATCATTTTATAACCATGTTCAGCATTTATTTGACAATTCCCTGTTGCCTCCCAGGTAAAGCTAAATAAACGTCCTCCTTTGGTGTTGAATATTGGTATAGTCTGGGTCCTTCCCACGTACCTGTTTCCTGTTGCTCATTAACTTAATCCCTTCTTGCATCAACCCATTATCCCCAAGCCATGACCATTCTTAACTCCAATGGCTATAGATAAAAATACCTCCCAGTCTGGAAGTGTTTTTGTCATCTTTATCTCTGGCGCTCTCCAGTAGTTGTAGCTAAAGGGGCACCATTTTGTGGAGTATTCTGGACCAGCCTAGCCTATTTCAGCAGTTCCTATTTCTTTGTATATGACACTTACATATCTGTGTCATTTTGTCTAAATTTTATTTAAAAAGCTAATTTTCTTGTTTTGTTACTTTGAGTTGATACATTAATAGTCCAGACGGTTTTTGAACTCTCAAATAGACTCAAGTGTTTTGAAACCTATCACACTGTTTTGTGTGTGTGGCTGGGGCTAAGTAAATTTGTAGACTTGTGGTGTCACAGGACTGAGAGGAACCTTGGAGATTTCCTCGTTTTAGTGTACAAATGAGGAAAACATGAGCGAGAGAATTTAGGTGATTTGTTTATGTCATGTGACTATCCAGCTGTTGAAGCTGGGAAGGAATCCTGATTCAGTGTTCTGTTTACTACACTGATAGTTCACATCTTTGTAAAATTCATGTATCTCTTAAGAAAAAAAAAAAAAAAAAAAAAAAGGCTGGGCACGGTGGCTCATACCTGTAATCCTAGCACTCTGGGAGGCTGAGCTCAAGAGTTTGAGACCAGCCTGATCAACAGTGAGACCCTGTCTCTACTAAAAATAGACAGATTAGCCAGGTGTTATGGTGAGTGCTTGTAGCTCCTTGGGAGATAATCCTAGCACTCTGGAAGGTGGAGGTGGGAGGATCACTTGCACCTGAATGTATTCCAATAGAGTGAGACTCTGTCAAAAAGAAAAAAGAAAGATTAAAAAAAAAATTAAAATCTCATGTTTATCTTTCTTGTTAGTGGAAAAAGGTAGAAAATATTGTTCCTTAAAGCATATATCCCCAACACACACAGAAAGATACTATAGAGGCTCTTAAGGAGTGGTTGTCTGATGTGGTGCTTGGGAAGCAGATTTTTATAAGTTGGATGTTGCAGAAGTGATCGTGATGTGTCTTTCACCATACATGTCTCCTCCTCCTGTTCTCTTCCCTCCCCTAATTCACACCAGACTAGCACCTTGAATGTATCAGTGAATGAAATAAATAAGAGATGTCAGTACTATAAAGAATACTGAAGTAGGAGTGTGAGATATGGCCTTGAGACCCAGCACAGTCACCAGCTGCAAAGTCTTGGGCAAGTTATTTGGCAGCTAAGCTTCACTTGTTTTACTTAAAAAATGGGGATAACTCCTTTTAGAAATGGTGTTAAAATCAGCTGAAATATGCACTCACAAGTGCTTTATAAACAATAAATCACTGAACAAATGCGAGGGAAGTCCCTTCCATCTCAATGTTTGCATCTTCCAGGCAGAGGAAGGGCTGCAAGGGCTGCTGTTCTGAGATGAAGCTCCCTGTCTTCAGTTGCTTGGAGGAAATCATACACAGTTCTATAATATTTTTGGCAGCTCATCCGAGTTTACAGTGGCTGTAACTTTTATTTGTGGTTACACTTTTTTGGTTTGTATATGGGCAACAGATTCCATTTGTTGTTTTTATTTAAATATATTGATGTTTTGCATTTTAGAGTAAAAATGTTTTCTTTTCCTAGGGGAGACTTTCTTTTTCTTTCTTTTTTTTTTTTTTTAATCTTTGGGATGGTGGTGATAGTGTTAAGTTCTCATGCAACAGGCCAATTGGTCACTGTTAGAGATATTGTTTTTCCTTTGTTATGAAATGGAAAATTGTCGGGGACAGATAGGCTATGGTTGGATGAGATTTGCTACCAATGAAGAATTATCAGGGCAAAGTGAACTTTCATTTTGGATGCAAAAATATTTCTGTTTTGCTTGGCAGAATGGGATATAAAGAAAATCCAAGCAACGTCTTGTTTCAGGAGCTGCCAGTTCCCTCTGTGGCTCACGGAACGTTTCGTGTCTCAGCCACAAGAATTTGCTGTTGTGATGTGACAGGCACCGTCTGTCCTCCTCACGCATGCTTTGTTTCCAGCTTGTGGCTTTGCAACCCTTTGGTCAGAGGCGATGAAAGTCCTTCTAAGGCTACTCATTGACTCCTCCTTCTGCAGCCCCCTGGCCCCCTGGTGTGGGTAATAAGCGCCATGCATCTTTATCCTTAGGAAAGCTTTCATTGGCTAGTGAGTGCAGGGCACCGTCTTGGACCTATGCAAAAAACGTGATAGGATAGTAGATTCTGCCAGTTGTTGATTGTGACTAGAAGAACTCTGTTGAGGATCAGTGTAACTGCCAATGGTATAAGGTACAAATTGGTGAACCATGGGGTTTTGGGTGACTAAGTGCTGCGGTGGTCAGTGGAAGCCACTTAAACAGGATCAGTAAGGTAAGGAAGGCCTGGGAACTTCGGGGAGGTGTGCCAATAGGAAAGGGACAGATATCAGGAAATGGGAATGAAGAATCTAGATAGGATATAGTGGAATGAAGAAGAACACAAAAGAATTAAGGATGACTTTAAGGTTTTTAATATCTAAATGGTAGACATAGTAACGTCTAGCAGGAGAACTGTTTTGAAGGGGGGAAAAAAGAATATAATTTTAACTATTATGTTGACTTTGAAGTGTAGGTGAAAACGTTTAGAGGAACACTCAGGAGGGAGAGCAGGGCTGGAAATAGTGACTTATTAGGAATTAATGTGCATTCCAGAAATAGTGAGGTGGTTCATGTAGAATTGCCTATAAGCCAGGAGTTTTTTAAAATCTCTTTATTGTTATAGAAAATATCAACTGTATTTTATGACAAGTAATTATGGAGTTTAAAAAAGGCATTTGAAAAAATGGCTAAAAAATGTCCATTGGGGAAATATGAGGGTAAGTGTATTCTTTCAAAGTGTGGGTCTGGATTGGATGACTCGAGCTGCAGTTCAGGGAAGAAAGCCTCATTTATTTGACTCTTGTGGTCTTTGTTCTCTTCCCGTCCCAGCTTCTTCCCTCGACCCCTCTCTCCTCTTTTTGGCCTCAGTGCTTCCTAGATAGAGGACAGGATCTCACTGCCATGTGGGTCACCCAGAGTTCATAGCTTTGAAAGTCCCCTTATTCCAAAGAGCCTCATGTGTCACGTCAGCCTCCTCCGGGTTTTGTGGCACAAGAGTAATGAGAAAGGATGCCCAGAGGCTGCTTGTGCCTGTGGAGTCACAGCTTGTTATGAAGGAGCGTCAGAAGAGGAGAAAGCGGAGGGAGATGATCCCAGTACTGGGACCTCTTCTGCGCCTCTGGTTCCTTGTTTGTTCCTTATTCACCAAGGGCTGGGTAAAGCCATGTGGTCTCCAAAACACTGAAGTTCTGTTATTTTCTTTCTTCTTCTTTCTTTCAATTGACAAATAAAATTTAGATATATTCCTTGTGTACAACATGGTATTTTGATATTGGTACATACTGTGGAATGGCTAAACCAAGACGATTAACATATAAGGTCTGACAGTTAAGTTTGTGAACATGTTCTAGAAAAAGTGCTGTGAAGGGTAGACTTGGTTCTGACGACAGCGCATAGCTTCCCAAGGGAAGTACTTCAAAGGTGACTGTAATGATATTCAGCAATGAAATGTGTAGCACTTTCTCTAGGATGATTTCATGACCTTCATTGTCGGACCTCGTACAACGACAGCTGTAATGGTCATTCCAGAAAAAGAGTTTCAAAATTGCTCTGAAGGGTGGGACTAGGTGATGGCATCAGTGGCATAGTTTCCTTAGGGGAGGACAAAGTATGTAGCACTTTTTCTAGGATGAGTTCGCAAAGTTAATTGTCTGACCTTGAGTACATTACCTCATAATGGTTATCATTAAATTGTGTAAGAACACTTAAAAATCTACTCCCTCAGCAGTTTTCAAGTAGATCATACATTGCTGTTAACTATATTTACCATGTGGTATAATAGGTCACTGAATTGTTCTTCCTGTCTAAGGGAAATGAGATTCTGTTTCTTAAGTGTGCAGGAGTAAGCTCCCTATTTGTACTTTAAGTGTGCTCAGTAAATCAGAATAAGGTCCACAGAACAGCTCAGAGAGCATATCTGTTATTCAAGTGAGATTTATGTAGCACTTTCATATCTGCCAAGGCTTTTATTTTCCTAAACTCTCCAGTGCAGGAGGGTAACCAGAAGTCTTCTGGTGAGCCTGCCATTGACACGAATCCAGGGTGATCTTGTCAAACTCCATGCAGTGATGAGAAATGGGATCAAGTGCAATAGAAGTTCATGACATGCCTTGAGCCTTGTGACCCACTCTTATTAACTGGATTTTGGACAAAACTGATAATTTTTTATTGAACATAAGACAACATTATTTTTTATCCCTCATTCTGGTCCAGCAAGTTAAGCAACGTAAGTGGCTAGGGAAAGAATGGAAACCACACCATGGTTTTTGTTCTGAGTTTACATCATATAACCATTGTTTAGTGATAACATTCCTTCCTTGAGGATTTTATTTACTATTTGGGTAAATATTTTTGGTTACTGTTTGGCATTGATTGTATAGGAGGAAACCACAGTTAATGTAGAATACTTGTACCAAAATGTTTAACTATAAACAGAACTAACATGAAATGTAATAACTAATCTTTGTCCATATTTAAGAAAGCCATAGTGTGGATTTCTTTATATGAAAAAGTTTAAGATATTATAAGTCAAGTTAGGTTCCTTTTTTTTTTTTTTTTTTTTTTTTTTTGAGACAGAGTCTCAAGCTGTTGCCCCGGGTAGAGTGCCATGGTGTAACAGCTCACAGCAACCTCCAGCTCTTGGGCTCAAGCGATTCTCTTGCCCCAGCCTCCCAAGTAGCTGGGATTATAGGCGCCTGCCACAATGCCCAGCTAGTTTTTGGTTGTAGTTGTCATTGTTGTTTGGCAGGCCTGGGCTGGATTTGAACCCACCAGCTGGATTCCAACCCACCAGCCCTAGCCGCTTGAGCTATAGGCGCCAAGCCTCAAGTTAGGTTCTAAAGAAATTAAAGACTGTCCTTCCTCCAAAAATGACCTCTTAAATCCCTGAGACCAAAAATATTTACATATGCAGCTTATACACATTTGTGAAATCTCAACATGGTTGTTGTAGCTGTGGAATAAAAAGGTACTCAGTACATATTTGTTGAATGAATGAAGGAAATGATGAATATACTCACTAAAAAAGTTTTTTTGAGCCCACTAATCTGTGCCAGGTACCATGTTAGGCCTTAGGAATACAGTAGTGGATCATTTTTTTTGACAGAGTCTCGCTCTGTCCTGGGTAGAGTGCCATGGCATCATAGCCCACAGCAACCTCAAACTCTTGGGCTTGAGCAGTATTCTCACCTCAGTGTTACTAGTAGCTGGGACTATAGGCACCTACCACACGGTGTGGCTAGTTTTTCTTTTTCTAGTAGAGATGGGGTCTCGCTCTTGCTCAGGCTGATCCTGAGTTCAAATAATCCACCTGCCTCAGCCTCCTAGAGTGCTAGGATTACAGGCATGAGCCACCTCATCTGACCTGCATTCATTGTTTTATTGAAGAATGTAGACAAAATACAAGGAAATAAGTCAATAGAAGAGCTATTAATTATAATACACTAGGAATAATAACTACTATAACACATTTATGAAACAAACAAATGAAGAGGGGCTTATTAAACGTATGAGTACATCAAGTCAAGAAGAACTCTTAATTTTTTTTTTTTTAAACTAAGTAAGTTTGAGGAGGGGAAAGCCAAATTTTAATTACTTACATTAAATAGATAAAAAGCTTTAAATATTTATTTCAACTTTTGAAAGCAGTTCTTTGCTTTTCCATTTAGATCAACAAACTTAAGAAATCTTGTCCATTAAGGACATAATTGTATTTTCTTTCAGTTGTCTTTATTGGAATTCTTTTACAGTTCTTCCAAAACAATAATACATTCCTTCGAGCTGAGCTGAGCAGGAATAATGAAGCATCTTTTTTGATGTATTATTCCATTACCTATGATGTCAAGGCAGTTGGTAAATAATTTCTTTTTATAGAAGATCCAAAAACGATTGGGGAGTGGGGAAGAAAGATTTTTCCTGAACAGTCCTGTCCCCAGGAAAAGATTTTGGGAAGCTCTGTCCTGAGACGGTTGCTGTTTGTTTATTATCTACTCGAGGTCTTGTTTTCCTTCTAAACC
Organism: Loris lydekkerianus; assembly: GCA_963574355.1. Taxonomy (NCBI): domain Eukaryota; kingdom Metazoa; phylum Chordata; class Mammalia; order Primates; family Lorisidae; genus Loris; species Loris lydekkerianus. The sequence goes on along the minus strand of CAUYPK010092335.1, from coordinate 31,258 downwards.
AGGGGAGCACTTGGTTTGTGGTTTTGCTGTCGGGTCCTTTCTTCATGTGGGAATTTTTCTAGGGCTTATTGCAGACTCGGAGGCAGATGCTTGTCTTCTGAGGTTAGGGGATGATTTGGTGCCACCTGGGCTGATTTTTTGTTTTCCCAGATTAAGCACTGTTACCAAATGCAGCAGAGACATCAGCTCAATAGAAATGTTATGCTGATGTTGTCACACCCTGGGCTATTCAAACATTGATCAGTTAAAGACACTAATCAGCTATAATTTTAAGTTCTAATAATATTTCAGGAACTGATATCTTTCACACTTCCTAATGAGGGATACTTTGGCCATGGGGTTAACAACGAGGTTATACAGAGAAAACTTTGCATCAGAGTTTTTTTTTCTAATGTGGTAAAATAAACATAACAAATTTTATCATTTTCATCATTTTTAAGTATACAGTAGAGTGGTGTTAGGTACCAATCACATCATTGCATTACTTAAGGGATTTTTGTTGTAAAATAGCAACCCACCTGCATTGATATTTTGATCTTTAGATGGATAGGTGTTTACAGAGAACAAAATTTAAAATGGAAACATAAATACAAAATATTTGCTGGAAAGACAAATTTTGAAGTTCTGGTAAATTTGCTGCAAATCTACAGTAAAATTAGAATATCTAGGCCTCTTGGAGCACAGCTTTTGCACATTTAAAGAAATGATAAATAGTGACTCTAAAGGTGGCTCTTAGAATTAACAAGAGCAGTGGTGCTGAATGCCCAGACAGAAGGCTGAAGGAGGTCTCTGCATTTTGAGAGGAGTGACATAGTCGAGTCGCAGCTGCTCACAGTGGCTTCTTATTCCCGAGTTGTGAAAGATGCTAGGGGGTGCTTTTATGCAGAGATCACAGCCTGTTTTCCCTGAAATGTTTATTAAATCCATGTGCGTTGTGTTCCTGGATGTAGCAGAGTGACTGTGGTCCAGTAGAGAAGGAAGTTAGAGTGATGAGTTCTAGGCTGGCATTATTCCTGGAACGCTGTGGAACGTTTCCTGTAATGAGTTCCTGGTGACTTGAGATGATTTGCAAAACTTTGCCCTCACGTCCAGCCATGCAGGAATCATTTCTGTTCCACTGGTCTGGTCTGTCGTCTGTGCAGCCAGTGGTCTCCCAGGAAATTGTGGCTGACCACACAACCCATCATTACATTACCCAGATCACCGGAAACACCTGTGCTCCTGAAAATACAGACCCTTTGTCTTTATCATACTTGTAGCCTTGAAGCCTATTAGGTGTCGTTTACTGATGGGGCCTGTAAGTCCCGTGTGTCTTCTGTCAGACACCAATGGATAGAACTTCGTGTTTTCTGGAGTTTTCAACTAATCATTACCTAATGGAAACTTTTCAGCTTAAAAACTGGGGAATTGAAATCCCTGTGGTTGTTGGTCAGTCCTCGGAAGGCTTTGTGATGGTTCCACTCTCACAGTGGGATGTGAGCATTTGAGGGAGGGATAATATTCTCCCTTACATGACAGCTACGTATATATCCAAGAGCATTCGGATTTGAATTGACCTGCTCTAATTACAGAGCTTTATGCTGTCTTCTTCCTTTGCATTTAATTTTGTCAAACTTCCTGGGTATTTCCTGAAGCAGTGTCCTTCCTAGTTGTTTATAACCATCTGTCCATTGGAGAAATCTTTTAGTTACCTGTAAACCTAAGCTTGGCTGGGCAGGATTGAATCCCATAGAACTCTAGTATTTTTAGAGTGAATGCTGCCTGAAGGACAGAGCAGTTAAGCTCCACAGTACATTCTTTTATCCTTCGTTCCAAAAAAGGATTTAAAGTGGCTTAACAATTTACATTTAGTAATCTGCAACTAGTAATACAAATAAGTTTGAGAGGAAATTGGTGTGGAAGGGAAGGGGAAGTCAGAATTGGAAGATAATTTGAGGTGAGGAGCTATAAGGTTTGTACACAACACACACATCAGAATCTGTGCTTTGTTCATGGCCAGTGCTAAAAAAGAAACCTGACCAGCTATAAGAATCCCAAGGTCCATAAAATAAAAAGTGAATTTGTGGCTCTAAAAGAGGGACCAGAACCTTGGAAAAGCTTCTGTTAGTTTCCTAAAGGAGACACTGCAGTGTGTGTCGGGTGGAATATGTCCTCAACAGCAGTCACTGTGCTGAAATACAGCGGTTTCTTGTTGTGTCTCAGTATAGGGAATATTATTGCTTTTTATGTGTTGTGTGCTCATATGCCAAAGCAATTCTACAAAAATTAGAAAGGTAGAGTATCTAAGGTGAATCGTACAACTGTCAGTCCTCTGTGGATATTGTTTTTTTTTAGATGCATAAGATAAGGTAGTTATCTTTTATTATTTTTATTATCACTGATAATTCTAACAATACTACCACTTACAACATATAGTTACTCCTTCCCAAGAAACTGTAATGTGCCAGGCTTATCCTAAGACACTTGCTGCAGAAGTGTCTTGTAATCCTCTTAGAAACTCTGTGGCTTTATTCTTATTTTAGAGAAAGAAAATTGGCTCAAAGAATTGGACTAACCAGGTTTGCATGGCTATTACTGCCTGTGTGCCTGGCAGAATTTGTGTAAGGAAGACAGTTCAGCTCTTTTGAGTCAAATCCCTAAAAGAGTCCCGCTCTTTCTCCTGTAAGTCTGTGCAGCACAGAAATAGACCTCCTGCCGGCCCCACGCCTGAGAAGTCTCTGTTTTTTTGTTCAGGGCCATGTCACATATGTGCCTTACAGCACTCCACAGCTGGCTCCCTTTAAAACTCTATGGGATTGTATATCCAGGGCCACGTTCAATGATTGGAAAAGTTAGATAAGGACAAGTATTTTCTTGCTTTGATGTTGTTGCGTGTTCTTAAGGTTTGAAAATATAACTGAATTTAATTTGGCTCATGTTGTCAGCAAGGGCAATCTTATTTAAAGGGAAAAAATAGCCTGTATAAGGATGTTTAAAGTCTGATAATATTTCTATCTTATCCTCTTGATTAAAAATTTGAGCTAAGTGCAGTTATCTCTTATTTTGATGTTCAGAAGTGTCTTTAATACACCTCCACCTATTTTGAGCCAGAGACAGGGTTATTTTTAAATGTCAGTTCTTAATAACAGAGTTCATCAAATAGTATTATGTTCACATTCTAAACGGTTGAGTCTGTGTCTGAAGAAAGAATTTACTTCATATGATAAAAAAAGACCCTCCACCCCAAACATGTATTCTTCCTTACACTTTTTCTTGTACCTTAGGTAAAAGTAAGGAAGCTGATGATCCATTTTAAAAAGGGAAATGATACGCAATTAGAACCATATTGGCATCTTGGCAGGTATTTATTTTTCCAAGATGAACGTGCTTTCAAAAATTGCCAGTAGTTGCTAGGCAGACTTCAACAAACACAGAGGACATTACCCAAGCATCCAACCTGGCTGGTTTCTCAATTTAAGTTTTGCTATCCTGGCTTGAAGTGTAGTAAACTTGATTACCATTTGAACTTGCAGTTCAGGATACGTCTGCCAGCAATCCCATTGGCATTCTGAGGCAGTTGTGAAGTTAAATTTTCTTCCCCAGGAGGCCGGTTGACTAACTTTAAGCAAAGGCATGCCATCCAAGATTGTGGGCCGGGATCATCTGCACAGCCTCGGAGGTGAATAGAAACTATATAAAGCAAGCAACTCCATCTTGCAAAAAACACTTAACCTTTTTACTGGGTGCTCTTCTTTCTTGTCACTGGATTTTCCTGCTGAGTTTATGCTTAATTGTATCTTTCTCTTTCCTCTGGCAAATGAACAGAATTCTCACATACTTTGTTATCCTCAGTCTTTAAGTAACTTTTCTAGATGAATTTGGAGCAATGCCAGGGAAGTTGAAGGACTGCTTACTTTTTTCCTGGAATAGTGATTACATTGAAGAAAACTTTTTTTTTTTTTTTTTTTAAAGAACTGTTTAACCGTAGATCTGTTCATTTACTTACCTTTTTTGTTGTTTGCTCATAAGATTTGTTTTTCACTGTTTCTCCAGGCCAACTTTTCCCAAGAATGGTATTATGCCAGTTAAATAGAGGGGAAATGCAAACTAATTTGGAAGGCTAAAAGTTTAAAAGACAGCATCTTTTAAATGTTGCGGTCATACTGGGGACAAAATGCCGATACGTATAACCTTCCTTCCAAATAGAGTAAACATGCCGGGGAGATAATAATAAGATTGTGAAATTTGATATTTATCTTGATCTATAATGAGAGTAAATAAGCTATTGTCTTTTCTTGGCCAAAATTGTCAATAATACAGTAATAGAATTAGCTTTACCATGTTTTCTGGTAAGCCATGATTATTATTATCCTTTAAAAAAGATTTTGGGAGGGGAAGGAAGGGGGGAGGATGGGTGGAGAGAGGGTAATTGGTGGGGCCACACCTACAGTGCATCTTATAAGGGTACATGTGAAACTTGCTATATGTAGAATATAAATGTCTTAACATAATAACTAAGAAAATACCAAAAAGACTATGTTAACCATTTTGATGAAAATATTTCAAATTGTATATAAAACCAGTGCATGGTGCCCCATGATTGCATTAATGTGCACAGCTGTGATTTAATAAAAAAATAAAAAATAAATAAAAAAAGGTTTTGGGGTCTTGCAACCAGTCTGTGTTACCTGTTTGGGTATATAATGCATATATAGAAACGAGCCCTTTTTATTTACTCTTGTCTATCTGGAATATTTTGATTGAGACTAGTATGTTACCTGTGTGCCTCATGCATAGAATTTTTTAAACTCACAGCAGAAATGATGGAAGAAATAATTTTATTTTTAGTTGTGGGAGACTCTCATGAAAAATGCAACAAATAGGTAGGGTTATTGTTGAGAGGCAGGTGCTGTCTTGCCTGTTCCTGAGTTCTTTTTTTTTTTTTGAGAGTCTCACGATGTTGCCCTCAGTAGAGTGCCATGGCGTTACAGGTCACCACAACCTTAAACTCTTGGGCTCAAGTGATTCTCTTGCCTTAGCTTCCCAAGTAGCTAGGACAACAGGCGCCTGTCACAGTGCCTGGCTATTTTTTTGTTGGAGTTGTCATTATTGTTTAGCAGGCCTTGGCCGGGTATGAACCTGCCAGCCCTGGTGCATGTGGCTGGTGCCCTAACCATTTAGCTATAGACGCTGAGCCTGTTCCTTTTCCTCAGCTATAGACGCTGAGCCTGCATTCTTTTTAAAATTAAATGTCACGATCTCTTTTAGAGAGTTTACATGTGTTTTAAATACAATAGAAAATGTTTCTTTTCATGGGGTAATATTGTGTGTGGAAAAATAGTCCACCTTTTCCTTCTTCTTACCTTCTCCCTTGCCTTTTTTAGTGAAAATGGTGTATATTCAAGAAAAGAAAAATGCAATGCATAAAAAGTAGAGATAGTAAAGATCAGCTAATTCTCTCCCCAAAGATACTGCACACATTTTGGAAGCATCTTTCTCATCATCTTCCTATGAAAGATATACTTGTGTTTATAATTTTATTTAATTGTCCATTACTTTGTCAACTAGTCTATATTCTGTTTTTCTAGCCATCAGCTTTTCTTGTTCATAAATACAGATTTACAAAATCATATTTAGTTGACTATCTCACATTAAAAATATGCAAACGTTTTGTTTAATAAAAAAAGGTAGCATTAAACATTTCACTATTTGCCTATTTATAAACATTGACAAGAGAATATGCCAAGTTTCTGCTGTGTGAAATTTAGTTCATAAAACACTCAAAGGATATTGTTTTAGGAAATAGCATGAGTGTCAGAATCCTCTTGCTGCTTTGGAGACTCTGAAATCCTTGGCCTTTAGCTTATTTCAGAAATTTGGAAGCATTTAAAGATAATTCATGAATTTAGGAAGCATTTTAATACCATAAAATACTAGTTATCTGGAATCCAGAGAAATGAATTATAGTGGTTTATAGTATCAAAGACTGAGGAACGATTTTTTTTCCCAAGGTGATTTTTCCACACTCCTAAAAACCATCATCTTCACAATAACCTATGTCTTTTGGCTTATCAATAGTTTGAAAACATATGACTTTTCCAAGTCACAAAACTCTTTGATTGCTCACAGCTACTTTTTTATCTTGTTGGTGGAGTTTCAAGGGCTATCCCTTACCATTACAAGAGTGTATGCTTAAGGGATTTGGGAAGGAATTTCTTAAAAAAAAAAAAAAAAGTATGTGTGTTCAAGTACAATCATGGGAGCTCTGCAAACGTGAAACTAGCTGGTTTTCTTTAGTTTTTTTTCATTGTTAAGCTTTGACCAGGATTACACTGGAAAGTTGACAAGCATTGTCTGTGATAGACTAATTTTGTGTTGTAAACTGTTTGGAGAATATACTGCCTGAGTAGTATATTTCCGAAAAACCACATACTTTTTTCATCTTTACAACATGCTGAGTTCTCTTTCAGCTGGATCTAGTGTTTTCATGCCTTATTTTAATTAGAAGAGATTTTCAGAAGTACACATGACATATTCACACACACACACATACAAACTTTTCTAACAAGACTCTAAGTGGTAGGTCTTATGACTGAGACTTGCTCCTCCAATAGAGCATGGCTAAAATCATCTTTTTTAGGAGGATATGGTGCTTTCCAGCTGTAGATGCTTACTGTATATACAAATATTTCAACAACTGCCCTCTTTGAGCTGTTCTTCTCACATGCAGCACATTGCCCGTGGAGTCAATGCTCCAACATTGTACTGATCCTTTAGTGTTTTCTTGTGGTCACCTAATTTCAGGGCCATTTCCCCTTCCCCGTTGCTGGAGAAGACTTTGAATCCGAGCTATAAAAGACATTTATCATACACAGAGTTTTATTCTCTTATGTGAACATACTCTCATGTGTATGTTCATTGCTTTCCTAAGGCTATGGTATGAGGAGGACAGTAACATGTTTGGTTTCCTTGCCCCCATACCTAGAGGTTCCTGTATCGCTTAGCACTGGGGTATAGAAGACCTCTGCATTTTTGGAAAGCCTCTCCATTGTCTGAGCATAATGATACTTGGTACCCTCTCTCCTCCTAAGCATGATGACTTCTGATCAGTCTGCTTTTCTTTTCCTCTTGACAGTTCTGCCATGCATATTAGGGTCATGGGATTTGAGCAGGACTTTACCTGTTACCCTATACTGGCAGCTAGTACTCAGAATGGAGGCTGGCATCTAAAGAGAGCTTTGGAGGAACTGCCAACACTTGAGACTGTAAACTTCTCCCTCGCACTTATTGAGAGGTGGCCTAAGCTTCTCTACTAGCAGCACCCACCAGTCTAAACCACCCCTCTACCCTACACACCTCCTGCTGAATAAGCAAATTAGAGGGAAGACAGAGGTGGAGAGGCCCCGTAAGAGGTGCTCTAGGGAAAGGGGCCTTTCCAAGGAAATTTCCCATAACTGACAGGCATGGCTACAAGAAGAGACTAGTGTTTCCTTACGTGGTTGTACAACTGCTTACAGGACAGACTTGCAGATGTGCCTCAGAGCCTATGTGGAACTCAAGAGAATTGGGGAGAAACTCTCCCATAGTGTAGCATGAGCCAAGCAGATACCACTGAAGGCAGCAGGGCTTGAGCTATCTCTCTGGTAACCCATGCATGAAGCCTTTCTGCCCAGCAACTAGAGACATCAGATATTCTACTGGTATCAGAGGGTAAGGAAACATGATGGATATAGGTTTTCTTACGTTAGAGAAGTATGTAATAGGAACCTTCCTGGATATCCTTTCAAAAACTTGTAGACTCCCTACAAGAGGCTGCACCTGCAGACCTTCCCTGTTAAGGCCATCAACAACCAGTCAGCATTAGTCAGAGAATCACGGGGGAGCAGAGAATCACGGGGGAGCACTGCTGCTCCCAGTGAAGGAGGGCATTGGCTTTTCCTTCCACGCCTTCATCTTCTGAGTAGCCAATCTCTATTGTTAGTATTCTTTGACTTTGCACATACGGGCTCTTTGAATCCTCCTGACAAACCCATGATATACAAATTGCCGTTGCTCTCCTTTTGCACATACAGGAAGCCAATGCAGTTTACGTTTAGTGCCCAGAATTGGGATACCTGGTGTCTAGCTTCCAAAACCATGCTATTACTACTATATTGTATTCAATAATATAGCCCATTACCCCACTTATTATTGTTATGTAGATACTTGAGATTTACTCTCTTAGTTATTTTGAAATATACAGTATTGTATTACCTGTCCACCCAAGATAGAAAGAAATCTCTTCCAGTTTTTTTTTTTTTTTACTATCAACAACAGTAAGAAAAATACATTTTAAGTCCTGATCTCCTATACTCTACATAAAAATAAATGAGTAAAAAAAGTTTCACAAGACAATACTTACATGTTATACAACCTCATCTAATTCTATTCTTTTCTGTTACATTAACAGCCGCTAGTTACAACCCACTAAAGAGATGCTCTAAAGCCCAGGAGAGGTTAGAAGGGGAGGAAGACTGGTGCCTCATTCCCAGTGTGTATTCTCCCTCTCATTTTCTCTCTGTCCCACACACAGGCACTCTCTCCTGTGCCACCCTGAGTTTCCTGAGCTGGAAGTCCAGCTGATCATAACCCCTGGAAGGGGTTATTTGAATTAACTGTTATGAGAGTGAAGTTTTACACTTGTTGGCCTGAGTTTCTGATACTGACAGTATGTAGACCTTTATAGAATCTTACCTTAATGAGAAGATGTGGGAAAGAGGGATTCCAGAGAACACAGTTGAAAACAGAGATGGCACAGTTTATATTCCTGCCCCCACTGAATAATGCTGCCTTCAGTGAGCTGGTTATATCGGCCTTCACCTATTTGGACTACAAGAGAGGCTGGCAATTCAACCAGGGTGACCCTGTCTTCCATGCCTTGTGGCTTTCACCCTTGGAACATTGGCTGCAGTCTTCTTATTCACAGCTAAAATGGAATTGTTGGGGTTCTGATTCCAGGCCTCAAGTTATTTTGTATTACCAGCCCAGAGCAGATTTTATTGAAATGGCTTATTTTGTTAAATCAAACTTGTTTATTACTACTGTGTTTGTTACTTACAGCACATTGTATTCTTTTCATTTCTCCTTGTCATATAATTCCTTTTCAGTAAAACTCAGCCTCCTTATATCTTTTTTTTATAAGCTTTGAAAATTAACCTAGAGCTACCCTTATTAAAAATAAATAAGATTGAAAGATGTCACAGTGGGAAAGATGAAAGGGACTGCAGTTGGTCTTTGAAAATTTACAGGACATACAAATGTTGAATGACAAAACTTCTGTTAGTTTGTTGAATCATGTTTTCTAGAGCCCCCAAATTAATGGGCTCCCTCCTTACCCTACCCCCAACTTACAAATTAACTTTTGTAGGTGATGAGGAATGCCTGCCTTTCCAGGCTAAAATGATTGTGACCAAGTTCTAAGCGTTGTGACTTTAATTGCCCATTTGTCTGGAAGCTGGAGGAAAGCCAGCCTCTTCTCTAAGGGAGATTTTGGCCTCTTCACATGTGCTTCCTCTGCACAGTGAGACGGGTTGTCTGCCTTGCCTTTGTTTGGCACCAGGCCATCCGCCTATGTTGAGTGGCTGTGAGCAGAGGAGACCCAGCACACGCCAGGATTGTGAAGGACACCATCCCTGCATCCCAGACAGGACTCTTGGGGGTGTGGGGGAGGGCTCCACGGAACTTGCTTGCAGATCTTAATACCAGCAACCTCTGTGCTTCCACCCTGGAAAAGTGGCTTGCTTTATTAGTTTATGGACAATGTGAATCCCGTCCAAATGTGGTTTTTCTCTTTGCTTGAGGAAGGTAGGAATCAGATTTGCAGCCCATGATAGTGACTATTCAAGCCCTGTGTTTTATAATTCAGTGTTCCTGTTTTCTTTTTGGGATTTCTCTCAGTGCTTTTGTTTCATATGTGCTATTTCGGGCACCTTCAATCCTCGCGGTGGAATGCATATATCCAGAGTGCTATTGCTAAATAAATTCAATGTGTTTGTAAAGCCCTGCTGCCTAAAATAGTGGGTGTGGTTGAAATCAAGTTAGGTTCCCAAGTTGATAGTGGAAGACTGAGACCACAGCTCTTTTCTACAAATCTGGGAGTCTTGGTCTAGATTTGGCAAGGGTAGATATAATTAAGATAAAAGTGAGTTTTTCTTGAGATAATAAGATTAAGATGGTTGAGGGTCATATTAATTACTCAATAGAGTTAATTGATATTAAAATTTAAGGAACTACCCAAAGGGCCATCCAAATTTAGTAACGAATTGCGACAGAAAGCATATTTAAAATTCATACTTCAGGGTGGTGCCTGTGGGTCAGTGAGCAGGGCGCCAGCCCCATATGCTGAGGGTGGTGGGTTCAAACCCAACCCTGGCTGAACTGCAACCAAAAAGTAGCCGGGCATTGTGGCAGGCACCTGTAGTCCAGCTGCTCGGGAGGCTGAGGCAGGAGAATCGTGGAAGCCCAAGAGCTGGAGGTTGCTGTGAGTCCTGTGATGTCACAGCACTCTACCGAGGGTGGTAAAGTGAGACTCTGTCTCTACAAAAAAAAAAAAAAAAAAAAAAAAAAAAAATCATACTTCAGAGTCCAGAAAGCAAAGATGGATTGGGAAGTACTGCTACTGAGAAGCAAGAGACCTATTAGCTCTGAGAAGCCATTTCACCTATCATGTTACTGTAAATTGGTCATTTCATCTATAAAATGAAGAAATGAGAGTAATGAATGTAATGATTTTGTGAGTTGTGAAGTTTTGTAATGTTTCAAATGCAGCTAAAATAGAACTTCAGAAAGAGAATTTACCATCACTACTTGAGTAAGTAAAAAATTTGGAGTCCCGAGTTTGGAGGCCTTTGTGGTAGCTGAATTAACATGTTAATCCATAGAGCCTCAATGTAGTCTCTTGGCACAGTGACTGGGGCTCCAGATCCAGTGTTCAGATGGTTTTCTCATAAGCCTGAGTGTGTGATAGTAATTTGTAGTAAAGTGAAGAAACTCTATGCACACATTTATTTACATGTGTGTGCAAATCCAGTATGCACTAGAAGGGCTGTGTACTCACAGTCGTCTTGTTGGTAAGCTTTAATATGCCCATTATAGGCCTTCAAGAAATGTTTATTGCTTTAACTTGGAATTTAACAGCATTATCCACTTATAATGGCCAATTATATAATGTCTTGTTCTCTAACCTTGGAATTAATTTTTTAAACATTTTGTAGAGCTGTACAGTTTTAAAGTTGGGTCTGACCTTACAGTACTACCTTGTTAAAACATTTTTGTTTCATGATTTTGTGGGGAGGATCGTGTTTAACATTGCTAATGTCTGGCGAACGTAGCTTGTTTTTGCTTATTTTATTTCAGAACTCTTAAACATATCTTGTATGTGTAATAGAAGTAAGTACCACATCTAGTGTGTAGTTAGAGCTTAGAAAATGTTGATTTTTTTCCCCTCTTTTCCTCAAGTCTTTACTATTACTTGAAAGCTTCCCAATTAGAAATCTACCTGTGGAGACTGAGCAGTGGTTTCCTTGATACCATGTTACCTTTAGAATATTGTGGCCGTGAAGAATCATGGTTTTAATCTATGAATGTAAGAGACATATAGAAAACAGGTTAGTGCCTAGTTTTTACCGTAGAGCTAATCTTTGATCACTCTTTATAAAGTAAACAAGAGTATAGTATTAAAAAGGCCAATTATTTTCTAAAATGTGTAGTATATTTATTTATTGAGGGTGAATCCGTTTGGATGGTCTGTGCTGCCGATGGTAGCTGCCATATTTCCCAAAGAGAAGGCATTTTCACTGACTTGGGCAGAAACACTGCCCTGAATTTGGCCAAGTAGCCAGAAATAGTTTTGAGATTCATGGAGTTGTGTCCAAAATTCCAGGGAAATTGCATCATCTTGGTGGGTCTGGTTTGTTTTCAGTTCTTTTTGAAACTGAGCCCCGCTGATGGGACAGATGCTTAATAAATCACACCCGTGTGAAGACTGCGCACACCAAAGGCAACTGCAGAAATTTAAAGGCCCTTTCATAAGCATCAAACTGTGCACCCCACTTTTGAAGAGTGGCTTTATTTCCATGAAAACGTACGTAGTTCAGCATTTCTTTAAAATATGTGAAGTTTGAACTTAAAATAGTTCAGCGTGGAAAACTGCTGAAGTCTAGTCTTCATTTGCCATCTGTTCAATCCACAGGTCTCGTTCCAATCAGGGCACTGTGCATCCTTCCACTACCATCCTCACTCTTCTCTTTGTCCCAGCAAGTGCAAATTTACCCAGTGCAGATTTTGACCTCAAAAAGAAAATAATTGTTTAAATCACAGGGGCTCTAATAAATTTGATCTTTATTCCTTAAGTTTCTTGATCTAAGAACACAACTCTATCAGTTACTTCGTGTTTTCACAGGCAGTTGAGAGAATTAAAATGCATTACATCTCTATACTTTTCCAGGTCCACTTCCAACCCTCAGTAAATTGGATGGTTAATTGTGTCTGGGCAGTCACAAGATTTATAATCTTGACAGTGTCTCCATAATGACTTACAAGGTTGAACACTGATTGAACATTGCTTGTGAGACACACAGTGATTCAGCCTGGGGTTTGCTTGATAATTTAAGCACCTCTGCCTTCTGCTCTAGCCTCACTCCAACCTTATATTTCTTGGTTTCTCTGTGTTGTCAAAATGGGCTGTTAGCTGCTTCTCAGATTCGACATTGGTGTGCTATTACATCCACCTGGATGTCTCCTCACCGTCTGTCACTGCTCTTGCTTACAATGCATTATTTTTAAAAGGCCAACTCAAATGCCTTCTTTTTCATGAAATCTTTCTTGATCACAGGGATCTGAAAATGATCACTGTCCTTTGAAATCCTGTGAATTGTAGTACACCATCTATCACTCATTAGAATTTCTGCCTACACGCAGCACTATACTGCATTATTATAGAGATGCTATATTGAGAGAAAGGCAGGGATTGCTGTTTTACATTTTCTATGTATTCCCAAGATCATGTGTGTGTGTACTGGTAGTTTTTATATGCCTCTGTAGAAGCTCAATATCATTGAATGCATGAACCCTCCCTTGATTTAACTGGCACTCACTTCACAGGTACACTGTGATTACAGAGAAGATCAGCAGTGGTCTGGAGCCACAGAACTTACCTTACCTTACTTCAGGAAGATTTCCTGAAAGTAAAATTGTTTTATTTATATGCAAGTTTAAATTTTTGCTTAGTTAATACAGTTACAGAATTCAAAATGTGCAAAGGAGTGTAAATAATGTCAAAAGAGCTTCAGTCTCCTCTCTTTTCCAAGTATGCTCATAATGTTTCTAGTTTCCTAACTTTTTGTTGTTCTTAACTTTGGCAATATATCTGTGAACTAACTCCAATTGAGCATGTGAAGATCACTCACATTTTTCTTCCAGCTGCATATTACATGTTATTATATTTTATGGATACAGCATAGAATATTTAGTCAGTTTCCTGTTGGTGAGTGTTTAAGTTATTTACAGCTATTCATTGGTACAGATGTGACTTTTCAACCATTTGTAAAACTAAAGTAAGGGATAAAAGGGGGCAAAATAGAAGCAAGATATAAGACCTTGAACAAAGAAGGGGATAGTCTCTGAACACAGTTTTAATAGGTTCAGCTTATTTTCTATAAATTAAAAAAGCTAATGCGTGAGCTTTAGAAATCCACTTTAAAACCCATTTAGCGCACACAAAGTACCATATATACTCGAGTATAAGCCGAGTTTTTTCGGCACAAAATTTGTGCTGAAAAACCTGAACTCGGCACAGATTTTGTGCCCAAAAACTCGGCTTATACTCGAGTATATACGGTAACTGTCACATATTGGTTTCTTTTTGTTTCCTATGTAAATTGAAATTTTATTTGTGATTCTGGGGATTTTATAAACAAATAATGTTTGTATATTTTATCTGTATCTAGGATCAAGTTCAGTAATTTTCTGTGAGACTCATAAACATTTGAGAGCCTAAAGACTTTCTTTTCTAGCATTGATGATATTTTCCTTACAATCTTTTCAGTGCTGTTTCTGCTAGCAGCATCAACCTTGTCAGTGTGTTGTATCTTCGCTGCTTAAAAAAGGTCATAGCTATCCAGGTTGTCATCTTAAAAAACAATTCTCAATACACAGAACTGTGTTCTGTATATTGACATACAAGGTTATGCTAAATATAATAGTTTTTTCATACATATAAACCATTTATTAAGCAAATACTATATATCCTAGAGGACTAGGATATATAGTATATATAGTATATAGTATATGAAGCTGGTTCTCAGCTTCAGATTCTCCCAGCAGCATTAAATACTGGTTCTTGATCCTTGCTTCTCCCCACCCCCCAGGATTTAATTGGTCTGAGGGGCAGCCAGATTATTAGGATTTTTAATTAGATCCTCAGGTCTATTAGTTCATTTTATTTAAAAATAGTTTTGAACCTGTAAAAATGTTGCAAAGAACTCCTGCATTTTTGTTACCTAGATTCCCATTTGTTATTTTATTGAATTTTCTAGCCCCCAGCCAGGGTGGTCTTTTTCTGACATGATGCTGCATTACTCTTAAATACGCCATCACCCCTAAGTACAGTCTCTTAATACCACTCTATAGCCTCCTTCCCGCTTCCTCTGCATACATGCACATCCCCTCATCTGCTTGGCTGTTAGACTTCCACCCTGTTCCCTTACTTTCCTCATTGCCAGCATCTTTATGGTGGGAGGGTGAGAGAAGGGACAGTAAGGAAAGATTGTTATCAACGAGGAAATCAACACTGACACAAAACCACCATGCAGTCTGCACACCCCACTCACGTTTTGCCAAATGTCCAAACCATGTCTCCCCTTCCTTTTCTGGTCCAGCATTGTATACAGGAACACATGCTAGATTTAGTTGGCACATCCCATCAGTGCTATCCAGCAAGGCATCGATTCCTCCATCTCCCACGACCAGACTCAGACCAGGTGTTCTTGGAAGAAATCATTCTGTTCTTTTCTCAGCACCTCATGTCAGGAAACACGGTCAGTCCATCTTGCCACAGGTGATGTTAACTGTGATTACCTGCTCAAGTTCAATGATGAGGATGAAGAGTTTTTCACTTCAGCGTCACTCTTGTCCTCTTTGTTTAGAGTTAGTCTTTTGTGAGATGTTTTCGTGTTATGCCAACATCCTGTTTCAGGCATCTGCCTCCAAGCCTTAGCATTCATTAACAGTGCTCTACTTTTTTATTTAGACTACCACCTTGATAGTTGCCAAATGGTAGTTATTTTTATTATTCCATCTATATTTATTAGGTGGCAGTCAGTAAAAAAGAGCTTTCTTTTGTTCCCTGTTTATTAATTTACTCATTTAATTATTTATATCCCTGTGGCTTTGTGTATTCCCATTTCATTCAGTGAATTGTAATCTGATAATCTCATTATTTATTTTAATGGTCAAGTTGTTCCAGATTTGGCCAATACGAGACCTTTCAAGTTGCTCCTGTGTTCTTTTGACATGTTACCTTCATTCCTGGAGCATTTTCCTGCTTTCCTGCTTACATTTTCCAGGTTTTTCTTGTATTTTCCCTGCCCCAGCTCTGATCCTTGTTCCTCTGAGTCAGTGGATCGCAACCCCTTTGGGGGGTCTCCCCCAACCTGAACCTCTGAGTCAGGTTCCTCTCAACCTGTGGGTCGCAACCCCTTTGGGGGGTCTCCTGCACATCAGATATTAACATTACGGTTCATAACAGTAGCAAAATTACAATTATGAAGTAACAATGAAAATAATTTTATAGTTGGGGGTTACCACAACATGAACGGTATTAAAAGATTGCGACATTATGAAGGTTGAGAACCACTGCATGGAGGTAACAAGAAACCATGATTCCAGTCTCAGTGAGTTCATTGCCACTAGGGTGTAATTGATTCCAGGACCTCTCAACAGATAGAACTAGGGAGCGTATCTGTGTATGTATGAATGTGTGTTTGCGTCTACATACCCATATTTACATGCACATATCTCTAATTTTATATCTCTTTCTATATAATTTTTAAAAAAGAATTCATTTTGATAGTTTGAATTTTAAACCCAAACCTCCTTGTTCTTTTCAGCCTACCTCTTCTCAGAAGGTGAGAAAACTGGTTTCTGTTATCCTCAGCATATTAATTTGATAGCCAATTAATTAATTACTTTTGATTAATGTACCCACTCTTCTTGCTACTGAGGAATCTTCCTCCTGGCACACCCTCTGCATGGCACGCCCACCCCTCGTGGCCCAATATACTCAGGCAGAGAGGGGAAAGGAAGGGAAGAGATTTAATGGGCTAAGGTTGGAAACCACTGTACTTAATACATTACGTCTTGTAAATACTTCAAACCACAGATGCTTTCCTTATGAAATAAAACTTTAAGAAAAATATATCTTTACCAGCTTCTCTTTTTATAATTTGTTTCTCCTTTAAGTAGGATTGAAGTAAATGCTCATTAATTGTTAGGCTGTAGTGAGGTGTTAATGGCTAGATTTTATTCACATATTTTCTTTCCCTCTGGAGTAGGGGGCAGTGGTTTCCAAAATGGGATAATCTGGCGCATTGGTAACATCCTGGTGCTGTCAGGTTTTTTAATCAAATATGTAATTTTTCATTTAATAATAAAAAAAAAGAGCCTAAAAGAGCCAAATATGTGCTTTTTCAAAGGGCTCACATGTTGAGCTTTGAGCTTTCCCTTTCAGTCTTTGAAGTTCTCTCATGCTCATCCTTGCTTCTGCTTCTTTGCTAAATTCAGAGCACTGATGTTAGGTTGGTCCGATGTCCCCTCTTTATGGAGTTTAGCAATGGCATCTTAAAGAGGCCAGCCCCACCACTTTTAGGAAAACTGGAGAGAGAAGTTGCAGAGAGCCACTGGTCTAGATTATAAAAATCAAAGCACCAAACTTGATTATAGTCAAAAAAATCCAAGGAGTGATCTGAAACTAAATTCCATTGCTGTGTGATTCATGATGATCTAAGAACTTTCATCTGTTTTCCATTTTCTGAAGATTGTTAAGTTGGTTGCTATTATCGACAATGTTTAGGTTTAAACAATTAAACTCAAGGTATAGAGTTACCTACTATGCTGTGTTCAGGCTTGCTCATTTGTTGGCACAAGTTGACTCTGCAAAGGGTATATGGCGCAAGTTTGTTTTAGATAATCTCTTATGTAGTGGAAAATAGTTGAAATCATTGGAGGATAACTGAGTACTTTTAATTTTACTGAAAAATTGGATTAAGTATTATTGAATTTATGCTTATTTCAAATCTGATATAATTTGGCTTTTAAGTATGAGGCTTTGTAGTTTTTATTTGTTTGACTAAAGATTAAATTCCATTAACTTTGAGATTTGATACACTTTTAGAAGATGAAATCAAGGCAGCAAAAGCATGCAAAAGTATAGGGTGATAAAAAAAATGGAGAAATACAGGAAACAATACTTTTTAACATTGAGAACAGTCACATTTACAAAATTACTTTGAATAAGGAATGAAATGTTTCATTTCCTGTGTTCTAAATTTCTGCTTATTGTTTTTTCTTTGTAATGAAGTCTTTGGTGAGGCACATGTGGTTGTGCAGTTTCACTGTCTGAGTGTGTACATGTGTGTTCAAAAGTACCTGCTGTTTAGTGTGCTTGAAGAAAACATCACTGATTGTAGAATTAGTATTCCCTCTAGGCTGAAATATCAGAGATACATGTCATGAAAATCTTCTACTAGAGGGGCATAAAAATCCCGGTGGATTATTGAAAAAAAAAAAAAAATAGGAGAGTGTTAAAACACAAAATTTATATATTTTTCTAAACTTATCTGCAGGAATTGATAAAAGTATGATATTGAATTTTAAGATGCTTGAATGGAATGAAACTTCTAAGAAGCATTTTCCTAGGCTTTTCACTAATGATAAAGATGGAAGTTGAATAAAAGACTTTTAAGTGTAATGGGAACAATCGGGTTGTCCTTTACTTCTTGCATTAGAAATATGAAACCAGAAGTAGCTAAGTCTCCATAGCAATGATCTGTGTTTATAAAATGAGTAACACATTTCAATTTGAATGTTGGGAAAGCTCTTGAAAAGTGAAAAAGTTTATCAAAATTATCAGGTGTTTTGACTAGAAGTACCCTCCATGATTATTTTGTATTACAATGAGGTGTGACGTGAGTGAGCCCTGATTACTTTACAGCTTTCTTGCTTGAGTCTTTATTTCTGGAAACATAGGAAAGAACCATTTTGTTGATTACTTTGGAGTTTTGTGAGGTTCACCCTAATAAAGGTATGATAAACTATGATGATAACATAAGGTATATTTTGTAACAATCTGATAAGGAAAAAGTATTGAGAATTTTAAACATTACATTCCATGTGGAAAACCTGTATTAAGTTAGTTTAGCATTTATTACCTTTAGCTACTTTTCTGAAAATGAGAAATCGTGTAGCTAAAAGAAGGTCTTTTTTAATCCAGTGTCTAGAGTAGTGCCTGTCACATTGTAGGCATTAAGGTATTTGTTAAATAAATAAGTAAAAGATGTCATTTTCATCTGTGGCTGGTTTTGAACACTATTTTAAAGTTAATTATTTAAAAGAACAGTTTCCTTTCCTTCATCTTCCAGCAACTGACAACTGCTAGTCTGGTTTCTTTCTCTATAATTGTGACTTTTCCAGAAGGCCATTTAAATGTAAATCATATAATATTAAGTCTTTTGTCCTTTTTTTTTTTTTTTAACTTAGAATTAATTTTTTGAGATTCATGTAGGTTGTTGGGTGTATCCCTAGTACATTGTTTTGCTTCTGAATAGTAATCGATTGTATGGATATAACACATTAAAACTCCATTTATAAGTTGATGAGAATTTGAATGTATAGGTCATGACTATTATGAAAGAAGGTGATTTAAAATCCACATGTAGCTATTTGTGGGAAAGCATATTATTTCTTTTAGATGATTGTCTTAGAGTAGAATTGCTGGCTAAGAGGGGAAGCATGTGGTTCACTTTATAAGAAACTGCCACATTGTTTTATAAAATGATTATATAATTTTGAGTTTCTGTCAGCAATATGTGAGAGTTCCAATTGTTTTACATCCTTTTAAGCAGTAGATATTATCTATCTTTAATGTTAACCATCCTAATGGGTGTGTAGTAGTTAATGATTGTGTATTTATTTGCATTTCTCTGACCAGTCTTATTGAAGAATTTTTTTCTATATGTTTATTCATAGTTTCTTTTGTGAAATGTTTGTTTGAGATATTGCTAATTTTTTATTGGGTTGTTTATTGAGCAGTAAATGTTCTGGATATAGGTCTTTCATCAGATACAAGTTTTGTAAATGTTTTTTCCCAGCCTATGTCTTTGTCCTGCATTTCAAACATTTTCATTATTTTCGTGTCTCTGGTAACATCTTCCTTTCCCTATAAATACATACTGATCATATTTTAGATTAGATTCTTATCCTATTAATTACAGTGACTTTAAAGGTTCTATCTGATATTTACAAATCTGGGCCATCTTGGGGTCTGGCTCTATTGACTATGTCATCTCTTGAGGATATATACTTTCATCCCCATCTCACTCACTTTTTGTGTCTTGTAATCTTTTATTGGATGTCAGGTATTGTTTATTAAAGAATAATACAGAACAATACAAATTGAGGTAAATTAATATTCATGAATGGTTACTTTTCTGTTTTCTTTAGGACCTTAATATAGGGAGTGTGTCAATATTGCCAGTTAAGCATATTGAACTTTGTATCTGCATCTGAATTTTGTTGTTTGTATAGTTACCTTGTGTGCAACACAGCCTTAAAAATTCTCCAGTGGTGGACCACTGCTTCTGTCCTGGGTTTAATATGAGGGCTGGAGTGTGGTATGTTTTTTCCAGTGTTCTTAATTTAACCTTGACTTTTAGCCATCCATGCACACTTGTGCTACAGAGCTCTTTCTATGTTCTTGCTGCTTCACCAGTGATAAACTAATATTGCATGTTACTCAGTACAGGGTTACTAGTGGGTAAGAAGGTGGGTTGGTATTCTCCCTTTTACCTAGCCTCCACTTCAAGCAGACCTTATGTGCTTGAACCTCAGGAAAGAGACTTCCTCAGTGTTCATACCCCTCTCTTAAGTAGCTATTATTTTTGAAATTTGTGCGATTTACTGCAATCATTTCTTGCTCCCCATTGTACTTTTAATATCTTTTTATATTATTAAATATGAATATTCTATATTGTAATATCCGATTTTAGTGGGTTTTTTTCTATTAACTCTCACTAATATAGCTTTTCCTGTCTTACCTTTAGTGATTTGATTGCAAGGTCATGCTTCTTAGATTTTTATATAGGGGGTTTCTTTGAAGCCTACATTTAAATTGCTTTGTTCCAGGTAATATTTGTGTCTTTATCTGCCTGGGAGTACAGCTTTAACGTAGGACTTTAGCTACCATGTTTTGTTTGTGAATTATGTCACCATTAGTGCATGAATATAGACATGTGTTTAGGAGTTTCAGGGGACACTTTTTTCCCCCCTTGCTACAACAAGGCAAAACCAGGTAGACACTCATCTTCAGTGTCAGTCACTAAGGGGACATTTTGTTTCATTTTGTCCTCTAGACGTTATGTGTCTCTTATCTGAACTTTATTTCCTAATCTCTGAATATGATTTGTTAAAATCCAGGCTACAGGTGACCAGCTACTATTGGACATTTTTGCGGCAAATAGTTGGCTCCATCCCTCACTTGTCCCTTTATTACTCCATCATTTCTGACTTCTAAGAATTTTCTTGCCTTCCAAAATAGAGTTTTATATTTTACTTAACCATTTTGAGGTGTTTTCTGCTTAAATGGCTGCATCTCAATATCCAGCTTACCCTATTATTAGAAGTACAAATTCCATGCATTCTTTTACCTCCAGCTTAGCAGTTGACATAATCATGGTTTCTTTTTTTAGCCAAAATTTTAATTCTAGTAGGTTGCTCAATGTAATTTAATATAATTTTTAAATTTTTGACTCTAGCTAAGTACACAGAAGGTGAGAGGAGGTGTGATGTAATATAAGGAGCTTAGTGTTTTCATTCAAGTGTGTATAAGCTACGATACATTATCAGCATTTATTCATTGTGTGGTCATAGCCTCACAACCTAGTTTTCAGTTTTTTTTTTTCATCATCTATTAATGGAATAGTGAGGGATGTCTCTTATGGAACTAAAGAGATGATTAACTAAAGCAATCTATCTAAAACCTCCCATCTTGCATACCCCCTCCCACCTTACATTGTGGCAAGAGTTGTGAATATTCAACTCTAAGTATTGCCATATCCTCTCTTAGTTACTTGGGGAATTGTTCAGTATACATATATTTTTCTCTCAACTTCCTCCTTTTAAAGAATTTTACAGTAGTAAAAACAAAAAGACAATAACTACTATCGTGAAATCATGCAAAACTATAAAGGAGAAGGAGAAAAATAATCAAACTTTTCCAGCACAGAATACCACCCAACAGAAAAAAATAGTAAGGGAGGACAAAAGGAAGAAAGGATATATAAAACAACAACAACCGTAACACAAATCAGTAAAATGACAGGATTAAGTCCTCCCATATCAAAAATAACCTTGAATGTAAATGGGTTGAATTCCTCCTTTAAAAGATATAGACTGGCTGAATAAATGAATTTAAAAAGAAAGGCCCAACTATATGCTGTCTACAAGAAACACACATCATTTGTGAAGAGACAGGCTGAAAATGAAGGGATAGGAAAAGATATCCCATGTTGTGGAAACCCAAGTTGAGCAGGAATAGCTATATTTATACCAGATGAAATAGACATCAAGCTAAAAGCTATAAAAAGAGACAAAGACATTACATAATAATAAAGGGATCAAGTCAGCAAGAGAATATAACAATTATAAATACATATGCACCTGACACTGCAGCACCCAAATATATCAAGCAAATATTAGTAGATCTAGAGGGAGACATGGACTCCAATATAATCATAGTTAGGGACTTTGGTGCCCCACTCACGGCACTAGCAAATCATTTTGACAGAATCAACAAAGAAACATTGGATTTAAACCATACCATAAACCAAATGGACCTAACAAATATATGCAAAATATTTCCCCTACTAGTTGCATAATACACCTTCTTTTCATCAGCACATTGAGCATTTTTCAGGATGGACCTTATTTTGGGACACAGAACAAGTCTCAAAAAAGCTTAAAAAATGAAATTATTTCAAGTATCTAATGAGACTAGAGTAGAATAAAACTAGTTATCAATAATGAAACATTTGAAACTATACAGATACAAAGGAATTAATCATGCTCATGAACAACCAATGGGTGAAGGAAGAAATTAAGAATTAAATTTTAAAAATGCCTTGAGAAAAGTGAAACTAGGAATATAATTTGCCAAAAGCTATGGGACACATCAAAAGCAATATTAAATGGCAAGTTTATAGAAATAAATGTGTAGTTCAAAAAACTAGGAAGATTTCAAATAACCTAATGATGCATTTTGAGGAATTAAAAAAGCAAGGACAGACAACCCAAAATTAATAGAAGAGAAGAAAAAACAAAGATCAGAGCAGAAATAAATGAAAATGAGATAAAAAAAAAAAATACAAAAAATCGGGTGGTGCCTGTGGCTCAAAAGAGTAGGGTGCTGGCCCCATGTGCCGGAGGTGACAGGTTCAAACCCAGCCCTGGCCAAAAACTGTAGGAAAAAAAAAAAAAAATACAAAAGATCAATGACACAAAAGTTTGCTTTTATTTTTTAGACAGACAAAATCAGCAAACCATTAACTACACTAAGAGAAAAAGTGAGGACCCAAACAAAATCAGATTTGAAAAAAAAGTCATCACAATAGTTATCACAGACATTCAAGGATTATTAGAGACCCCTGTGAACAACTATATGTTGACAAATTGGAAAACTTGGGGGAAAGGATAAATTCTTGAATATGTACAGTATACCAAGATTGAACCAAGAAGAAATAGAAAACCTGAACAGATCAACAAGTAATGAGATAAACTCAGTAATGAAAAGTAATGAGATAAAATGAGATAAAATCAGTAATGAGATAAAATGAGATAAAATCAGTAATGAAAAGTCTTCCAACAAAGAAAAATATAGGATTGGAGGACTTCACTGCTGTATTCTCTTAAACTTTTAAAGAAGAACTAACATAAATTCTTCTGAAAGTATACCAAAAGGAATTAATCAGAGAGAATTTTTTCAAAGTCATTCTATGAGGCCAGCATAACCCTGATACCAAAACCAGGTAAGAACACACACAAAAAAGAAAACTATAGGCCAAGATCCCTGATGAGCAAAATTACAAAAATTCTCCGCAAACAGCTAGCAAACCAAATTCAAAAACACATCAAGAAGATAATATACCAGGAATGCAAGGATAGATCAACACATACAAATCAATAAACATCATACATAACATCTATACAACAAAGGACAAAAACCATTTCAATAAATGCAGAAAAAGTATTTGATGAAATTGAACATCTTTTCATGATAAAACATCTTAATAGATTAGGTATAGAAGGAAAGTATCTTAAGATAATAAAGGCAATGTATGGCACACCTACAGCTAACACCTTACTGAATGGAGAAAAGCTAAGACTTTTCCTCTAGGAACTAGAACAAGATGAGGATGCCCACTCTCACCGGGCTTACTAATCCTAGTACTGGAATCCCTATTGAGGGCAGTTATGCAAAAGAAAGAAATGGCATCTAAATTGGGAAGGAGAAAGTTAAATTTTCTATGTTCACAGATGATAAGATCTTACACAGAGGGTACCAAAAAAAGTATAGTTTTTTCTTTCTTAAAAGGTATATACGATTTCTTTGCATCCTCTCTATATAGAAAAACTTAAGGACTCTATCAAGAAAACCTTAGAATTGATAAATGAATTCAGTAAAGTTGCAGGACACTAAAATACCCTCCTTCTAGCTCTTCAAAACTGTTTGCAGCCCTGGCCAAAAACTGGAAAAGTTAAGCATTGCCATGTTCTCATTCATATGTGGGAACTAAATAAAGTTGTTCTTCTAGAAGTAAAAAGTAGAACAAAAAATACGGGGAAGAGAGAAAAAGGGAGAAATTTTTGCTAAAGGACACAAAGTGATAGCTAGATAGAAGGAAGAGATTCTAGTGTGTGTGCCACTGTAGGGTGACTGTAGCTAACCATCATAAACAGTTTTGAAGAGCTAGAAGGAGGGTATGAGTTTTTCCAACACTAAACATGTTACATGTCTTATATAATAGATATAATAATTACCCTGATCCAATCACTATACCTTATATGTATTGCAACTGTACACTTTGTACTATATACAATTATAATTTGTTGATTAAAATATAAAATAAAATTTCAAAACTAAACTACACAGTAAAAATCTGAGCCATTTGCTTCTGTTTAACCTGTCTTGTCTATTTAATATTTAACCTCCTTTGACAAATATATTGGAACCAATGGCTTATTTTGATCATTTAATAATCTCTGAATAAGAGAGTATCACAGTTTGACCAGCCAGGTGGAAAAATCTCAATTGAGTGCTGACTGGCAGTGTCAGAGAAAAGGGGCAAGGATTATTACTTATAAAATGAGGATTTTATTTTCAAACTAATTGCTATGTATTTGTTCCACTGTGTACTATAAATAGGATACAGAGGAATTATTTGCTCATTAAACTTGGCCTTTAGAGCTAAGTCATAAAGAAAGGTGTTTAAATTCAGTCTAGGTATATAAATTTCAGTAGCAATTATTAATACTTCTTTATTGAGCTCGAGGAATAGAGTAGTGTTTTTTTTTTTTTTTTTTTAGTGAAAATGTGAAACATTTGAGGGAGTTTTGTGAAGTCGGTTCTCACTTTGGGAAAAGTGTAACGTGAATATGCTTATCACATTATTTTTATTGATCAGTGTAATTTTGTTTGCTTAGGATTACTTTGAATAGTTCAAGATTTTTCTTTTCTTTTCAAATCAAAGTGTTACCTAATGGCAAAACAAATTTTTGTGTTCTCTCTCTGTCTCTCTTCTTCTTTCCATCTCTTTTTCCTACCATTCTTGTGGAGGAATGAGTGAAGAACAGTGAGATTAGATAAAGGCAAGAGATTGGATGAAGGTAGAGAGGATGAGCTAAGCCTTAACATCTATCACTGGCCTCCGAAAAATCAGATTTACTTTTTAATGTAATTAAGATGTTTAGTTGAGCCTTTTTATTTTGCCTATTAGGAAATGGAGTGTCCAAGAGGTGGCTCACGTCTATGATGTAAGAACACTGTGTAGCTGCCTTATGGCAGAGGCAGGAGTGAGAGATGCTCCCACTTTACAGTCACATGATCCCAAGAAAGTTCTTTAATCTCTCTAAATTTCCTTTTCAAGTGTTAAATGGGATTATGCCTGCTTAGTAAGGTTGTAAGAGGTACTGGAGGGAATACATAGGCTTATGAGGTGCTGATGGATACCAGGGTCTTCATAAGTGTTATTCCCTTTTATCTCTTCTTGGCTGATTGTAAATTACTATTTTTAACATAATAAATTAAAAATTTGCAGTAAGCAGTTTAGGCAGAATCAAATATTTTTTGTCTTCCACTTTTTAAGAAAATGTGTCGCTGGTAGGGCTGGAAGTAAAAAGTTCTCTTGGAAGATATCCTGAATCATTTTAGCCGAGATGCCCTGATCTCAGTCAGTACCCTCCTTGGGTCTGGTACGTATGCCACTCTGTACAAAAAGCAATTTTGGAAACTTTCCCTCTCTCTTTCTTTTGTGAATTCCTTTTGTGTGAGCTTTTGATCCTCGCTGAATGACCTTATAAAATAAAGGGAAAATGTCAATGAAGCTTAAAACTTACACTTTCCACTCAAGTTTTTTGAAAGATGAATTCAGTTTCTGAATCTTTGCCTTTAGGTTTGACTCCGATTGAAAATTTTACTTTGGCACAGCAGCCCATGTGCCGGTGGTCACATTTGACCAGCCCTCCCTTTCATTTGTCTTTGTAGAGAGATACCTTCTGAGGATTGTGTCCATTTAAATGGACGTATTTTGTAATTAGAAATTCTCTTATTAGAGGGGACTCAATTTCACTGATGACATCGAGTTCTGGTGTTTGTTTACTACATTTGTTAATACGTATTACTTCATTTTGGGCCAATTATAATAAACCAGAACCCAGGAACTTTTGTAAAACAGGATTTCCTTTCTCCTTCTTAATCTGGCAGGTATGCCAATTCCGTATTTTCCCTGATCAGACTAAAGAAAAGTTTAGAAATTCAGGAGTCGGGACCATCCCTGGGCTCACTTAGCTGCTTCTTTTTATTTTTTTATTTTTTTATTTTAAACAAGTGGGCTGTAAGAGGAATAGTGTCTAGGACAGTGATTTTCAATCAGTGTGCCATGGGAGGATCTTAGGTGTGCTGGGAACATTTTTAAAGACCATTTAATTAAATTTGTTTTTGAAAGACGTTTTCACTCCCCCCCCCTTTTTTTAATCAACATAATTTAAGCATACCATGGAAGTTTAACAATAGGTTCAAATGTGCTGTGAGATAAAAAGTTGAAAAACACTTGACTAGAAGTTGGAGGGATTAATAAGCCTTTATTTTGGAATCTAACAGGACTGCAAAAAGTTTTGTACGGTTAAAGTTTATACTATAGTATGTATAGTAAGGAAAACTACTTAGAATATTTATCATACTATATGCATGTATTAAGAATAGAACCTCATCTAATAAAAATAAGCAATAGGGTGGTGCCAGTGGCGCCTGTGAGTAGGGTGCCAGCCGCATATACTGAGGGTGATGGGTTCAGCCCCAGCCCCTGCTGAACTGCAACAAAAACATAGTTGGGTGTTGTGGTGGGCACTTGTAGTCCCAGCTACTTGGGAGGCTGAGGCAAGAGAATCACCTAATCCCAGGAGTTGGAGGTTTCTGTGAACTGTGACGCCATGGCATTGTACTGAGGACAACAAAGTAAGACTCTGTCTCTACAAAAAAAATAAATAAATAAATAAAACAAAACAATAAAATATAGTTTCCTGAGTAATGTATATGAATAAGCAATAAAAAGATTCGTACTATTAAGTAACAACTTCTTTTATGTTCCTGTTTTTTCCCTGTTGAGTATCTCAGACCTAAAAATCTGAAATCTGAAATGCTCCAGTGAGTATTTCCTTTTAGTGTTATGTCATTATTTAAAAAGTTTTGAATTTTGGATTTTTGGATTTGAGATATTCAATTTATAGTATGTATGGTAGTGCTTGCTATATAATAAACTTTGTATAAGCATTGGTTGACTACATGAATGAAAGTTGCTATTGAGCATTTTAATTTGTAGTTGGTTTTCAAAATTCATTTTACTAGTTTTAATTAAAAGGATAATTTGTATTACTTCTCTGTTTTTGTACCAATACCATGCTGTTTGAGTTCTGATAAAATAAATAAAATAATTTGTAGCCTGGTGATATGATACCTCTAGCTTTGATATTTTTTGTTTAGAATCACGTTGACTACATGGTTCTTTTCTTGTTTTAAGTGAAGAGTAGAATTATGTTTTTTAGATCTGTGAAATATACTGTTGGTATTTTGACGAGGATTATATTGAGTTTGTAAATCACTTCGGGTAGTATGGATATTTTAACAGTGTTGGTTCTACTAATCCTAGAGCAGGAGATATTTTTCCATTTGTTTATGTCATTTGTGATTTCTTCTCTCAGTGTTTCCTAGTTCTTCTTGTAGAGATCTTTCACCTCCATGGTTAAGTTTATTCCTAGATACTTTATTTTCTTTGTGAATGGCATTGAATCTTTGATTGACTCTCAGCTTGACTGTCATTGGTATATAGAAATGCTGTTCATTTGTGTACAATGATTTTGACTTTTATGAATTCATTTATCAGTTCCAGGAGTCTGTTGGTGGAATCTTTGATGTGTTCTCAATACAGGGTCATATTGGCAGTGAAAAGCAATAATTGGACCTCATTTTTCCTGATTTGGATGCCCTTTATTTCTTTATCTTGCCTGATTGACTTGCTAGGACTTCCTGCAGTATATTGAATGACAGTGGTGAAGTGGACACCTTTTTCTTGTTCTAATTCTTAGTGGGACTGCTTACACTTTTCCCCATTCACATTGCCTGTGCGTTTGTCATATAAGACTTTTATAATATTGAGATATGTTCCTTCTGTACCTGGTTTATTGAAGGTTTATATCATGAGAGGGCACTGCATTTTGTTGAATGCTTTTTCTGCATCTGTTGAGGTGATTGTTTGATCTATAACTTCTTTTTATGTGATGATTTACATTTGTTGATTTACATACGTTGAACTGTCCTTGCATCCCTGGGATGAAGTCTCCTTGGTCATGGTGGATAGAGAATCCACATATAAAACCATCTGCTATACTCAACTGACCTTTGATAAAGACAACAAGGTATACTGGTGATAGGAAGTTCTATGCAATAAGTGGTGTTGGGGAAGTTATCCATATCCAGAAGAATGAACAGGACCCCTACCTCTTACCACACAAAAATTAATTCAAGGTGGATAGAAGACTTAAGTGTAATTCTTATTGTTTCATACTTGTCGAGAAAACTTTTAGACCTTGGTCTAGGCAAAGAATTTATGACTAAGACTCCAATGGCAACCAAAGCAGCAATAAAAGTAAATAAATGGGACTTGATTAGTTTTAAAGGCATTTGAGCAGCTGAGGAAATAATTAACATAACAAGTAGATACTGTACAGAATGGGAGAAAACATTTGCAAACTACATATCTGTTAAAGGGCTAATATCTAGAATCTAGAAAGAACTCAAATCAACAAGAAAAACAACCCCTTTAGAAAGTAAGCAAAAGACATGAATAGATGTTTTTCAAAAGAAGATAGACAGATGACTGACAAACACATGAAAAACTGCTCAGCATCACCAATCATCAGGAAAGTGCAAATTAAAACCACAGTGGGACCATCTTACTCCTATTAGAATGGCTTTATTAAAAAGTCCAAAAATACTAGCTGCTGGGATGGACGCAGAGAGAAAGGAATGCTTATACTCTGTTGGTGGCACTGAACATTACAACAGCCCCTATGGAAAACAGTATGGAAAGTTCTCAAAGAACTAAAATAGATCTGCTGTTTGATCCAGCAGTCCCACTACTCGGTGTTTACCAAAAGGAAAAGAAGGCATTTTGTCAAAAACTCACTTGAACTTGAATGTTTATTTGTAGTACAATTCACAGTCTCAAAGATGTGGAATCAATTCAAGTGCCCATCAATTCATGAGTGGATTATGAAATGTGGTATATGTATTTCATG
Source organism: Loris lydekkerianus (assembly GCA_963574355.1). Taxonomy (NCBI): domain Eukaryota; kingdom Metazoa; phylum Chordata; class Mammalia; order Primates; family Lorisidae; genus Loris; species Loris lydekkerianus. The sequence continues at coordinate 1,903 of CAUYPK010092335.1, read as the reverse complement.
GGATACTACTCAGCCATAAAAAGGATGAATTAATTCCTCTTGTAGCAGTTTGGAAAAGATGGGAGACCATTATCGTAAACAAACTATCTCAAGAATGGAAAAACAAATACCACATCTACTCTCTAATAAATTGGAACTAACCAGTGGGCACCCAAATGCACAGAGGGAAGAAAAAGTCATTGGACGTCAAGTAGGGGCTACGGGGATGCAGGGGAAGGTCAAAACCCACCTCATGGATACAGTGACACTGTTTGGGCAATGGTCACATTTATAGCCCTGACTAAAGAAAAGACATAGAACAAAAAATATTTCCCATCTTTATGTTTTGAAACATTTTTTTAAAAGAACAATTTGACCTTTTTTTTGAAGATGAGTTTTTGTTAAAATGGAAGCCTTTAATACATTTTAGTTGCTAATATTTGCAAAGAAAAATCTGAGGTTCTTTAATTAAAAACTTTTGTGTTGATAGTGTAAATTAAGTCTGTAAACAGTATTCCTAGGGAAACATATATTTAAAAACATACTGAGTAACATAATGTGACATTTGTGACGCCAGTGATAGTTACTAAAAAGTAGGTCCCATAGAGCTGCCAGAGTATAAAAACAGCAGAACAGATCCCCGAAAAGTGTTGCATAATTCATAATCGCCATTGTTTTCCCTACATTATCTGGAACTTACCTCATGTTTGCTCTGAATTAACATGATTTAATTGACTAAAATGTGTTTAAGTATTCCTTTTTAACTTTTTCTGCAAAGTAAATGTTTTAGGGTTTTGATCGTAAATTTAAGTGACACTCAAATGTTAGTGTTCTTTGTAATTCAATTAGATACAAGTCCATTGGTAGTGAACATTCATAGATTCACAATAAAAGTGAAAAGATGTAAAGAAAGAGAAGGAAGAAAATGCTCTGTTTACATTATTGAGAAGTTTTGGTTTTCCAGCATTCTATTATGAAAATGCAGGAAAGCTGAGAGAATTTTGCAGGAAATAAGAGACAGGTATCCATTACCTAAATTCTGCAGTTATTTTTTAAAATTTGCTTTATCACATGTGGATGCATCTGTCCTTCTGTTTGCCAGTACGTCTTCTTTTTTGATGTATTTCAAGGCAATGTGTTAGATCCCAGTATATGTCATCCCACTAGCACGCATACCAATGACTGGAGTTCAGTATTTGCTCATAGTGTTTTTTGAGGATTTTTGATATACTTACATAAAGTAATGCAGCATTCAATGTGTTTCTGTTTTACCCAAACTCTTACGAAGATATAGACCATTACTATTACTGAGAAAGTCTTCTCATCCCTCCTGAGAAATCCCCACTGAAAGTTGGCCTAGTGGCTCATGCCTATAATCCCAGAACTTAGAGAGGCCAAGGCAAGAGAATCACTTGATCTCCAGAAATTCAGATTAGCCTTGGCAACAAAAACTTGTCTCTACAAAAAAATTTTAAAAATATTGTCTATGCCTGGTGGCACATGCCTATGGTCCTAACTACTCAGGAAGCTGAAGAAGAAAGATCACTTGAGCCTGGACGTTCAAAGGTGCAGTGAGCTTTGGTCATGTCACTGCATTCCAGCCTGGGTGACAGAGCAAGACTGTGTAAAAACAAACCACAAAAACCTGCACTAAATATCCCGGCGCATCTGCCAAGACAACTCTTCTGAATTTTTTTCACTGAAGATTCATTTTGCTTGTTTTTTTTTTTTTTTGGGGGGGGGGGGGGACCGAGTCTCACTTTATCACCCTTGGTGGAGTGCCGTAGTATCATAGCTCCGTAGCTCACAGCAGCTTCAAACTCTTGGGCTCAAACAATTCTCTTGCCTCAGGCCCCCCGGGCCCCCGGGGGGGGGGGGGGCGGCGGCCCCCCCGGGGGGGGGGGGGGGGGGCGGGGGGCGGGGG
>CAUYPK010092330.1:0-34741 GCA_963574355.1 Loris lydekkerianus | reverse complement strand
TTAGCAATTATGAATAGGGCTGCGATAAACATTCTGGTACAGATATCTTTGTTAAGGTGTGATTTTTGGTCTTCTGGGTATATGCCCAGCAGGGGAATTGCCGGATTGAATGGCAGATCTATTTTCAGATCTCTAAGTGTTCTGGAAGGAGGGGGATTTGTGAGAACACATTTCTGGTGCATCTTACAATGGTATATGTGAAACTTAGTAAATGTAGAATGTAAATGTCTCAACACAATAGCTGTGAAATTGCCAGGAAGGCTATGTTAACCAGTGTGATATAAATGTATCGACCGGTCTGTGAAACTAGTATATGATTCCCCATGATCATACCAATGTACATAGCTATGATTTAATAAAAAATAAAAAATAAAAATAAACAAAGTGGTCATTCATCCACTGAAAGAAAATTAAGTATCTATTTCTAAAGCTCTATACATGCTCTTTTATGTTGAGCTGATTTTTGCCTTCCTGCTACTTTATTCTGCTCTTCAGAATCACCTAAAATTACAATCTTTTCTGTGACAGAATCTCATAATTTGAAGCCAGCATTGACTCTCCCTGAAAGGATTTCTTGCCGTCAGGTTAAATATCCAGGTTCCACCAGTCACATTTGACTGGGCAGCATCGAGACTTCTCACAAGCCTATCATCCTCTCTAGATACAAAGGTGAAATGAAATGCCATCCTGCGTGGTCTGGCAAAGACAGGACACAGTGGCGCTCTTGGCCCCCACCTGTGGGCACCGCATGGTCAGTGCTGAGCCCACGGCAGCCCTCCGTGGATGTCACATTAAACAGTGAGATATTCCTCTGATTTCCATGAAAGGAAGCTCTTAGAGTCCTTGTAATTCTGTACAGCAGTGCACTGACAGGGTGTTTTCTTTGTTGTTGTTGTCTTTGTTGTTCTGTTTTGTTTCTTTTTGGTTTCTGCACTTGTTCCCTTCAGTGTTACTATGTTAGATTTCATCGGCATTCAAATAGTTCACATTCTTTTTTGCTTTCGGATTCTTTCATTTAGCCAAATATCCACCCCTCCCTGCTTTGCATGACCAGGACAATTTCTCAGATGCATTGAAGCAATAAAACCAAAGTAAAATAATGTCCTTAGCTGCATTCGCTAAGTCCTTAGAAATTGTGTTCCTGTGTCCTGAGGATAGCTTCGAAATATCAACTCCACTCTTAAAATCAACTCCACTCCACGCTGTCTCACAGTCACTGTGAAAAGAAGAAAATAAATCCAGTGTACTTCAGTGAGTCAAAGCTCCATTTGCTTCTACAGACTTTGAGATTCTCAAGTTAATGATTACAGAATGTATTACAGGCTTGTCCCCATCAGTCAGCAGGGATGAAGTCAGCCTCAACAATGGAGGCATTCAAAAGAGGTGGCTGACGGAGGAGGTGACACGCTGTTTTACAGTCACTGCGAAAGCTGAGGCAAGCAGCACACCAGCTGGGTCAGCTACTTAAAAAGGTCCTATGTGACCAACTTAAGCAGTCATGTATGTTGTGTTAGTGTCCTCTCTGAGCTGAATTTTCCATTTTTAGAGCCAAGTGCATTTTGTATTTTAAAAACAAATATAATGTGTTATCACAAAACAAAATCCATCATCCCTGCTCCGATGATTTAGAACATCGTCTTAGAGGCATTACAAACTTCTCCTCATATGATTTCCTGCTGTATCATTTTTATTTTGAAGTTTGAACCACACTCCATGTCCCATTAGAAAATCCAGCTTTGTACAAAAGGGAAATTTATCAACCCATGAATATAGGCAGACACTGGAAGACTATTCCATGGCCAAATCCTTAGAGTATTAAATAGTATCAAAAAAACGCAGGACAGATGAATGGGGAAAGGATTGATTTGGAGTCAAATGGAGACCCCGGATTTGATCCCTCGATCTACCTCTTAATTACATTTGTGATTATGATTAAGTTACTCAACCACTGAGCTTCAGAGATCCCTCCATAAACTGAAACTCCTACCACCTCTTCACCTGGTTGAGGTGAAGATTTACCTATATGCTCAAAGAAAGAGCACAGGTATTTTTAACCTAGGAAATGCCTTACACAAGATAGGCTCTCAAAAAATAGTAGCTGTAAGATGCCAGAAGTACAGAAGAATCCTAATGACTCTGGTAAAAAATAAATTAAATAAATAAATAAAAATTAGACTCTCACTCTCTTAAGTGGATATTAAAATTTTTTATATTTATAAAATTATTTGTCTGTGTATAAAATAAGTTCGTGATATAAACAACAAAAGATGAATACCCACACGTTACATTTCTACAGTGTGCTTTTATCAAGGACTTACTGAGACAAGATGCTATCTTGGGGTCTCCATATTCTGTTTCTTTGTATAGTTTTTTAAAAAGACTTGGAGCTAATATGCCACAGCAGATCAGTGGAAACATGATGTCTTCTACACACGGGGTTCTTAGTATTCTCAACATGGTCCTCAGCTTACAATCTACATCGGTCAGAATTACTGACTCGGTTGATTCAATAACACAATACAGCCAATAAACTCAGATCTTAGTAATTCTAACAACCAACAGGACTATAGATCTTACTTCTAATGTCTGGAAAATACAGTTAGTAATCAAGTTTTAATCAACACTAATAATAAAAACTGTAAAGCATTTGGAGAAATTTTCTCATTGCATCTCCATTATCAAGAATAAAAACAGAACTTGAATGTGTTTGCTACGCAAAGAACATTTTCCAAGTCCAAAAGAGGCCACATCTAACTTGGAGTTGGAAAAAAAATGAGGGGGTGAAATGCTGTTTAGCACTGGGCTGTGGTCGGCAGAGGCTGCCCCTGGACGGGCAAGGTTGGATGTCAGCGTCTCCCTCATCTCCCGTCAACTCCTTTTCTGCCCGCTGTTGCTGTTGCTATCCTTGCCTTCCTATCATTTTCCTCATATTGTGTCAACATTGCCCCAAGGAGAACATAATTCTTGAACATATTTTCCTTTCTAAATGCATTTCTTCCCAAAGCTGACCTGCAGGGAGAGAAAGAGTTTAATTCAAATTAAGTACTTAGATCTATTCCAGAGCGTCTCAGCCTGGGTCTTCCAGGAAGCAGAGCCCAAGATACAGATTAAGGGGTTATCACTTAATTTGGGCACACACTTGGGGTCTTGAGAATGCAGAAAAAAGGAAATGATGCAAAGAAAGGGACAAAGCAAGAAAATGTGTGCAGCATTACCCTGGGAGAGCTGCGAAGAGATCAGAAATTTGCTCAGACGGCGTGTTCACTAGTGTGTGTGCCACGCAGATGGTTCCAGAACAAAGGCCTGTATCTTGAATTAATTCACAGAAGGAAGAAGGAAGGATGGACTGGACCCAGTCACTTTCACCACCAGTTTCCCACTGGACAAAGTCATCCCACACATTGGGTACTAACTCCCTCGGTTCGGGCCCCGTGGCCTGGTGTTTTGTCCAGGTCCCAAAGTGAGGCAACCTGTATGGGTGGCGAACTGACCAAGAGCCCAGTAGGTATTTGAAGGGCACTTGGGAAGGAAATAGTGTTTGTGTCCCAGGAATGTGGGTATTGGGGAGAAATCTTTCAGGACAATGAGGGATTTTCCAAAGTTCTCTCGATTCCTGTCACAAGCAGAATAGAAGGGAGGACAAGCTTCTGGATTCAGGGCTGGCAGGGGAAGCAGAGATGAGAGCAGAGAAAACATATGAGGATCTTAACAAATGGTGTTATGTTCATTGAAAATCAGGAGAGCAAAATATGGACTCCTTCTTCCTCCAACGTTGAGACTCTATTCCAAATGATAGAAAGAATATCTTGGGATTTAAGAAGGCTAAAATGATGGATAACACTATTTTTTAACTCACAAGTGTGCTTCACAATCTTATATTTTTCAAGCCCAGAGGGGCAATAATTTAACAACCTGTCATATGTAAACTAACCCATATGTCTGAAAACTGTCAGACCTTTACCAGTAAATCAACATTTTTTACTAGGGCAATTATGAAATCTTTGACAAGAATGATTACACTGCATAAGAACCCCATAGTAACCCAGAGCTGGTTTCTTAGAAATCAGCACTGTTGAAATTTGATATTTTGATTCCTTCCTTAATGATAAGACCAGACAGAACAGTTAGACACTGCACCACTTTCAGTGAAAAGCTTTGGGCTCCCTTATTTCCACAATAGTTCAAAGAAAGGAACTATTTTTTTTAAAAAAAAAAAAAAAAAAAAAGGATAATTTGTTTTCAAAGAGAATATCTGGTCCAAAGTGAGGAGAAATTGTAGGGTTGGTGAATGGGTCCAGCAATAACACACTCTCTGACCCATGAGGAAACAGTCATCAAAATTTAATAAAGGTAAGCAAAAGAACATAAGGTTTCAAAGTAGATGCTTACCCAACCTGAGAAGCCCCAGAACATAGGCCTCTTAAATGAGTTTGAGTAAGCCAACCCAACTTAGCACTAATCCATTATTTATTACCTTCATCAATAAAATCATGTTCAGAGACTAGAAGTAGAAAGAAGGAAAAGAAAAGAAAAGAAAAGAAAAGAAAAAAAAAGAAAAGAAAAGAAAAGAAAGATATTAGGCAGTATATTTTAAATACTAGATATATAGAAAATAAATTCTATTGGAATTCCTAAAAGAGGTAGTATGTTAAGATGGAGAAATCAGAAAGAAAAGATTCACAGAAGTTGGGAACTGAAATAGACCAAAGGCAGCACAGAAACGAACTTAGTGTATTTGGAAGACAAAGAGTGAAGCTGTTCAGCAGGACAGAAGAAATATACAAAGAAGTATTAAAAAAACAAGGGCATTCTTGATGTGTGTGGTGTGACTGTGAAATAATTCCATTGGTTTTCTTGTGTGACTTATGAAAATAAGACTCAAGAAATAGTCACACCACATACTACTAATTGATGCTTTGCAATGCCTGCCCACCACATCCTGAAAGACAGATTCCCAATTAAGCATCTAACTAGCCTGGAAAACTACTCAATAAACAAGTAATATGTGACTATTGCTGGGTAGAGGTCTGTCAGAACATAGGAGGGGCCCATCCTGGGTTCTGCTCCCACAGAGGCGAACGGGACATGAAGGGGATGATTCTATGATAGTGTCTCATCACGATTCAACCAGACTTAGTCACTCTGCTGGCCCATGGTACAGGATGACTGATGTTTATCTAAAAATAAGTAGGCATTTTTCCACAGAAGTCTTCCATCACAGGAAGGCAATGTTAGAAGTAAATGTCTCCTGACACAAAACACATTTGGAATTTTTGTTAAGATACTTCACCTATTATAGAAGTCTTTGTTATTCACAATAAGATCCCAGTTGATTATTTTTGTCTTAGCAGATGGGAAAGCATAAAGTGTGCAGAGGCTTTAAGGAAAATACTGAGGCTGGGGCATGGGGTTGGTACCGTAATGCAGTGTCAGGTGAGGACTGTGAACAGGCACAGTCACAAGTCAGGTGTGGGGTAAGTGTCCTTCCCTCTCAGCTTCCCAGACCCTCAGGCACCCGCCCCTCTGTCCTTCCCAGGGAAATCTGCTGATAGTTTCTCATTTTTGAAACCATCTTCCATCCTCCAAAACATTCCCAAAGTGCAATAACTTCACCAGAATTTACAGAAACATAGACACCTTGGAGGTCATCTGACCCACCCCCTCTGTCACCTTAGGATCCTCCTGCGCCACTCCCTATAAGCACCAACTGGACAACTGCGTGTCCAGGCAGGGGGAGCTCACTGCATCCCAAGGCAGCTCCATTTTCTCAACGTTCCAAGTGGAAAAAATTCTTCCCAAGTTACAGCGAGCGCTGCCTTCCTGAGATTTCACTTCATTTGTGCAAGTTGTGCTCTCTGAACCGTATAGGGAAACTTTTGTTGAAAGAACTTTTCTAATATTTAAAGTTAGCTCTCATAAACCAAAATGTTTTTTCTATCTGACACCCCAACTTCAATCCTCTCATTCCCCTGTATATGTGTATCTGTATGTACATGTGTGTACATGTATGTATATGTGCGTACATGTGTGCGTGTGTGAACGTGTGTACATGTATGTACGTGTGTGCATGTGTGTGTTCTTGGCTTCTTCAGTCAGCACCAATCTCTTGTCCCTGCTCTTTCAAGAGAGTCAGTGATTTCCTCATGGCTCCCTCACCAGAGGCCTCCCCCGAATCTCACCCTCCTCCACACCCATGTTGCAGCACTTGCTCTGGTTGGTGTTCCCCAATATTCCTTCTAAAGTCCACCTGCACTCTTGGCTCCCTTTTCCCAGGGGCCTGTTGGCTCTTTTTCTAACTCCCACACCATAAATATGGGTGCCACCAATACTCTACTACCATCCTCCTATTTTCTAATTTTTTATTATGGCCAAATACATATAAAATTCATTATATTAACCATTTTTAAGTATACAATTATGTGGTATTAAGTACATTGGTATTGTTGTACAACCATCACCACCATCCATCTCCCAAATTCTTTTCAACTTACAAATCTAAAGCTCTACATCCATCCAAAAGTAACCCCCCATTCACCCACTACTCAGGCCCTGGGAAGCCCGGTTCTACTTTCCATCTCTGTGATTTTGCCTCAGCCTTCTTTTTCATGGTTTAATTTAGTCTCACAAAATACCCAGGGACTCAATATTTGAACAAATGTGCCCTGGAAATTTATCGTGTGCCAGGAACTATGCTAGATCCTGAAATTATAACCAGCTAGAAGCTTCATTTATATTTCCAGCCCTACTTTCTAACCAGGTGATTGTCCAAACTGGATAGATCAGTTAGAATCTCCTGTGGAGTCTTTACTTTTTGTAATAAACATTTTATGTTGGAATAATTTCTTATTTATAGAAAAGTGGCAAAATCCAGAGCGTTTCCATGACCCCTCACCTCCTGACAGCTCCCTCTGATGTCAGCACCTTATATTACTGTGGGACATTTTTCAAACTAAGAAAACAACATTGGTGCATTACTATTGAACAAGTTCAAGAGTTTTCTCTGATTTCCTCAGTTTTTCCTACTAATGTCCTTTCTCTATGTTAAACCCTTAGTCTCCTCTGATCTATGACATATTTTTATCGTGATTGACCTGGGGTTACAGCTTTTGGAATGAATACCATGGTTCAGGAGTGTCCTGCCCATTATGTCCTACAAGGGAACAAACAACATCTGTATAGCATTATTGCTGATTTGGTGATGTTGACCTTGATCACTTGATTAAGGTGGGGTTTGCCAGATTTCTCCCCTGTAACGTTACTATTTTTCTGCCTTTCATACTCTATTTGTGTGTGTGTGTGTGTGTGTGTGTTAGAAATATTTAGCATAAGGCCTACCCTCTTAACAAATTTCAAAGCACACAACACAATAGTGTTAACTGCAGGCACTGAGCCATGCAGAGCATCTCTGGGACTTACACATCTTACATAGCTGACACTTTTTAACCTTGACAAATACCTCCCATTTCCCACTTCCCCAGCTCCTGTAAACAATCATTCTGCTCTCTGTGTCAGTAAATGCAGCAATTCCAGTGCTGGGCTATGCACAGAGGTATGCATGCATGCACGCACATGCACATGCACACACGCATGCACACACATGCACATACATGCACATGCACACACACATGCACATACATGCACATGCACACACACGCACACACATGCACATGCACATACACATGCACACACATGCACATACATGCACATGCACACACACATGCACATACATACACACGTGCGCACATACGCACACACATGCAGCTCTCAGAGGTATTTGCCCTTCCATATTCATTGCAGCATTATTCACAATTGCCAAGACATGGAACCAACTTAAATGTCCATCAGTATGCAAATGGATGAAGAAAATGTGCTGTATATATGCTCTGGAATATAATCAGCTTTTACACAGAAGGAGAAATCCTTGTCATTTGCAAACATACTCTATTCTTTGAAAGCGAGTGACAAATTCCGGATACGTGAAAAGGGGGGGAGGGATTGAGCTCTACCTCCAGAGCAGGTAGTATCTGCATAAAATATTTGCAAGGATGCAGTGAGGAAACATGCACTTGTTCTCCTAGAAAGTCTTTATAGGTTTAGATTACTAGGGTCACGTGGAATCAGACTTCAGCAGGTCTGGGGAGAGGTACAATAATCGGTAATTTTACATTGCTGGAGAGAACAACCAGCTTTGGGTCCCACGGCTCTAATTTGAGGTCAACTTTCATATTTCCAAATGCTCATGGGATAATTCACATCAAAAAGTGGTTCTCTTTCAAATCTGGGATCGCGAATTCCTTTTCTCCCTTGGGTTAGCCGTCCTGGAGACAGCTCTGATTCCTCTCGTCCTCCCTCAGCTACCCTGGCCTGTCATCACGCCCCACCAACGCTCGCTCCCTCACTTCAGTCCCACGTGTCTGGGCCAGGGAACAGCAACTTTCTCCTCAATCACTCCTGATGAGATTCTTGCCATCTGATCCATCCTGCACACAAAGACCAGTCTTAAACCTGCATTCACTGTATCACGCCCCGTTGAAAACACCAAAATAACTGCCCAGTTCATTGTTACTCCTCTCCCAAGGAGGCACTCTGACCTGGGCGAGGGACGAGCTGGTGTCCTCAATAGCACTGGATGGGGCTTCCACAGAAGAAGGTGGAGATGGAGGGGGAAGAAATGAAGCACATTTCCTTTTGGTTGCATAGTCATGAGTCAATTCTCTTGAATTAAATTTTTGGGGAGGTCTCACTCTTTTGTACAGGCTAGAGTGCTGTGTCATCAGCCTAGCTCACAGCAACCACCAACTCCTGGGCCCAAGCAATCCTCCTGCCTCAGCCACACAAGTAGCTGAGACAATAGGCACCAGCCACAATGCCTAACTAATTTTTCTAACTTTGGGTAGAGCCAGGGCCTCACTCTCGCTCAGGTTGGTCTTGAACTCCTGAGCTCAAGGAATCCTCCTACCTCACCCTCCCAAAGTGCTGAAATTACAGGCATGAACTACCATGCCTGAACCTGACATTAAATTTTAATCTTCAAAAGTTTTAATTACTATATTTTTGTGATAAAGGTTTAGTCTTTCAGGTGTTCCTGCTACTCTGAGATGGACCTGGAACTATCTCCTGACATGGGCTATCCCCAACCTAACAAAGCCCAGCAATGTGTAAGGACCAGAGGGAACCATTCTTCCAAAATGACACTTTTATTTCTTTTTAGTTAAGGTAATTATTTACATTATTGAAACATATCTGATAGCCTTGTTTTGATGAGAATAAAATATTAATATTGCCTGCTAAATATTTCATTTCACTTTGCTGGTCTGGGCTGACTCCGTGTCTGACATGAATGTCAGGCAATGACCTAAAGGTCTTCATTGCATGAAATTAGGATCGAAATTGGCAGGTGAAGAAGTGTATACAAGCACTTTTTAAAAGTATATATTCATCTTATTCTTATAGCTTTATTTTTTAAATGTGTTCCTTTGTTTAAATTTTAAAATTTTCAGTTTTCAGTTGTTGTAGATACCTGATAGCTGTACTTATTTATGGGGTACATGTGATTGGTTGATGTAGGTTTACAGTGCATAACAATCAAATCAGGGTAAAATATACAATAAATTTTTGTTAACTACAATTACTCTCTTGTGCTACTGGCTGCGAGACCTCAGTCATCCCATGTAACCATTCTGTGCCCACTGACCATCCCCTCCTGATCCCCCTCTCCCTACCACTCTTCCAAGTCTCTGGCAACCACCATCCTACTCTCTGTTTCCACCAGTTCAATTTCTTCTTTTAGCTCACACATATGAGAGAATGTGCCATATCACTCACCCAGGATGTGCTCTTTTTACCCATTCATTCTCAGTAACAGGAGGACTATAACACAAGTCACGTCCTCCCCAACTCTCCAGAGAAGCCTCCCCTTAGGTGTCACAGAGCTATGAGCAGACCAGGAAAGGCACAGGGGTCACCCACAGGTTCAGGTTTACTTAAGGAGAGGGTCAGACAAGGATGTCCAGAGTGAGGCTGGCACAGACCAGTTCCAACATCAGCCTGGCCAATACCAGGGGAACACTATCAGCCAGGATGAACTAGGCCCTGGGTCGGGCTTCCTGGATGGAATGAAGAAGAGACAGGAGCCCGTGAATCTGAGGCCTCCTTAGAGCCAGGGTGGGCAGCAGAGAAGGGAAGTGTGTAGGAACCAGCTAGGATGAACGTAAATGCTTTTCAAATAAGTCAAAAGATCTGGCTTCCACTGCTGGCTTTTCCACTTAAATGCAACGTGGACCTTGCACTTGAACGTCCCATCTCCCCCGTCTACCTCACTGAGCACCTCACACTCACAGTGCACATTCCTGAAGCCAGAATCTTGCCCAAGGTTAATCTCTCTGTGCTTCACATCCTTCCTTCTAAACGGGAATAACAATGACATCTTCCTCTTGTGTTCAGTGGAAATATTGTATGAAGTTACTAAACTCATAGAACAGGGCCTGGCATGCACACTACACAACAGCTCTGTTATTATTTTTGTTGTGAAGATCAAATGAGATAAGAGTATAAAAATGATTTTATAATTATACAGGTCTCCCACAACATAAAGAGTTACTGTGCTGAGACCCCATAGCTAAGGGCAAGCAAGTGCATGAGCAGCCAGCAGCACCCTGTGTCAGCCACCATAGAGATGGGACCAGTCCTGAGTCAGAAACCCAGATGACCTTTCAAAAGCAAAGTGGTGCTAAGTCACACCCGTGTCTCCTGCGAGTGTCTCATTCAGCTCTGATGACAACACAACTGGCCTTGCTACTGGGCTTCCTGGACTAGAAGGCGGAGGGAAGTGGTCCTGTCCTTCTCCAGAAAGGCCTGGACCACGCAGCTCCCTCAGGAGCATGGGGAGCAGGAACTCGCATGTGCTTCCTCTAACCACCGAGTATGCAGACCATCTATGAATCTGTACACACAGCACTGAGTGAGTCAGGAGTTCCTTAACATGAACATGCTCACTGCAGTCAGCCTCCACAGCAAACCAATCTCAACTCCTATAGCGGCCACCAAAAGTGTATTTTTCTGTCTAATGCTAAACAACTTGATTACTCATCAATGGAAAACATGCATGTTAAAACAATGTCTAATCAAACAAGAGACAAAATTGTCTAATACCCCACTGAGTTTAAGGACATTTTTTAAATTATTTTTTAAATTATTATTATTTAGAGGCAGGGTTTGGCCTTGTCTCCTGGGTTGGAGTACAGTGGCATGACCATAGCTCACTGCAACCTTGACTTCCTGGGCTCAAGCGATCCTCCCAGCTAGGCCTCTCACACTCAGGGATTCAGGGCCTGAGCCACCACACCAGTGTCAAGGACATCTTCAATGAGCCAGTGGAGGGGACCCTCAGTCCAGGCCCCTTCCTTCCCCAGCAGAAGCACTTACTTTAGAAAGCTATATTTTGACTGAAGAAATCTGCCCTGAACCAAGCATGTGAGAGGTGTGTAGCAACCCAGATCCTCAGTACAGAACATAAGAAGCAGCAGAAGGGATCTCATTACTTGAAAATCATGAGTTCTTTGTGAAAGAATCTCTAGCACTGCCAGCAGCAAGTCCCCCAGAACAAGAGATGACGAAACATGTGCTCCTTCAACATCTCTGATCTGTGGGCTGGTGTTTTGCCAACAAGCAATAGAAATGTTTTCTTTACTGATTCTGCCATCTTTTCAGTGGCTAGGCATTTTCACCAATAACCATTTGCCTTTGTTCATTCATTTAACTAAAATGTTTTGAGTTCCTAGTATGTGCCAGGCACTAGTCATGCAACTCCTCAGAAGTAAGTGCAACTAAGCAAAATTAATAAATCCATAGTGCTGCAGAGAGGGAAATGTTGTATTGGTGCTCCATCCCGACCCGGCACTATGAAAAGGGGAGGCTTACTATGAACGTGGTTATCCTTCCCCTCTGTGCTTTGTGGTGAGCTCCTCCAGGTTACAGGTCGGGTAAATGATACACCACATATCCTCAGGGAAAAATGCAAAGAATGAATAAAAGCATTCCAAGCCCGCCTGCCCTCCTGATACTCAGAGTAGTCAATTGCTTAATTGATGAGGCTTAAGATTAAATACCTCATCTCTCTCCAACCTTCTAAAAAAACTCTCATTATTTCTTTAAATTGTAGCAATTAGAGGATCATTTGAACTACCAAGACTCCTTTCTTTTTAAAGGTACAAATACACTTGGGAAGGCTAGCTGTCATTAGCCGTGTAAAGCATATCCATTTTAATCACAGTATACCCATTTTAATCAGATTGTTTTCCTCTTACGTTTGACTTGACACCATTTCTGATGAACTGATTGATGGATCCTTTGTGGACCCAGTATCATTGGGGTCTGTCATAATTTACAATCATGTAATAGCAAATGAAACATAAAGGCAGGACTGGGCAGGGTTGAGAGCACGATGTTTGGAGTCCCAGAGTTTGTATTTCAGCAGCATGCTGTGTGTAAGGGAGTCACTTAATTTCTCCCAGTGTCTATTTCCTCCACATCTGTCAATCTGGGTCATTAATAACAGCATTTCCTCCTGGGGATGTAATTAGTGTTAAAGAAAATTCAGCCTTTCTCTACCTACTTCCCTGTGAGAGGATGTATTCTTAATGTCTTCCAGCATTCATGGGACCTAACGCTAACTTCTTCCTTCTGCGTCTAGAATAGAACCAGCTTTGTATCCTTATTGGGATAATTGAGAAAAGAATCGCTAAAATACCGGTCAATTATATAAAACTCTTGTGGAACACTGGCTGAAAAAGCCTTCAAGGATCACCAGTACCTGGTATGAGGTGAACATTAAACAAAGGGTCATTATCTTTATACAGAGGATAGTGTTAGCTTGAAGAACTTGAAGTTCTTCAAGAGGATAGTGTTAGCTTGAAGACTTACCAGGAGGTAAGTCACTGAATGATGATTGAATCACTGTATTCACATAACCAAAGTCACTCCACAACTTGGCTGTGCATCAAGTTCTCCATATAAATAAGGAAAGTTGTGATGTAAAAGGACACTGGACCCTCGTGAGTTATTCTGTTCTCGTCACAGTGCAGGTGACTTAAAAACACCCATACAACTTTGACTCTATCTGTACGAAGTGGACTCTGTAACCCAAGCTTGTGTACCTCCAAAATATTCTGAAATAAAGGGAAAAATAATACTGTAGCGGGGATGATTACTCTTTTAACATAACTCCAAATCAGTGGCCATCACTGTGAAATTGTTTATAATTTCTATTGCTTAGTAATAAGATTTAATATTTGATGTTACCTTTCTTATTGTGTATGGAAGTTACAAAATTAAAAGAGTAAACAAAATTCCAGAAATCATATCCTTCCAAGGATAAAGATTAGCTATAACGTACAACTTGTTTTTTGAATATTTTAAGTTTTATTACTAGTGATAAATGGTTTTTAAGTTAAACATTAAATTGATGACCTATTGACTGTAAGATGTTAGTCCGATAGGTATTTTTATTTGGACTATGCTACATTATAAATACAAATAAAACAATATTAAATGAGAAATTTAAATTTAAAAAACAAAAAAAAGTATTTTTAATTTGTATGAAGGAATGATAGTATTAAATGCATGAGATCAGACAGCAGCTGGCTTGCAAACCTTAGAGGCATAAATCAAAACCTGTGTTCCCGCCACAGAGCCTCTTGCATTTTGCCCCCATCTAAGGAATAAATAGCCTAAGTTGGAAGATGTCTTGTGTCATGCAATTGTACTCAAGCACAGCCATCAATTACATTATTGCTCATAACAGATACTCAATAAGTATCTGTTGAGTGAATGAAGATTAAGAATGCACTAGAGACATCACCTCACTCCTACCCTAGAAAGCCCTTACAGGTGGAGAGAAGGCCATTGCTATACAAAGATGTAATAATGAAACCAAATGTGTTTTCTGATAACATGATGTCTACTTATAAACTTCAATATAAGATTATCATGGTCAGTTCTATCTTGCAAGTATATTGTGCCCTGTCCTGGGAAGGCAATCACCAATCATTGTTTAAGCAGGACATTTTGTGATAGAAGTTCAAATTATCCAACATAAACATTAACTTTTGGAACATAATTATTAGGAAGTCAGAAACTGCCCTCCCTGAAGTTAGCAGATGTAAGAGTCATGGGATGGAGGCTGAAGTCTTCACGGCCAGCCCTGGAAGGCGGGCAAATCGGCTCAGTGAGGTCACCGCAGGGTGTGCCTTCTTTTGAAAGAGAGAAGTTATTATGGCTTCTTCACCTCTTAAAGGATCATAACCAGATACAAACTAAAGCTACATCCCTTTCCCCATAAGGTTCAGAAGCCAGAATTGTTCTCACGGGATTTTTTTTCTCATACACAATAATAAAGCTGAAAAGATAGTATTCAACCATCTCTTCTTCCATAGTTCCCTTGCAATCACCGGGATTAGATCCCTACTAACTGGAGTTGTTAACAAATAATAGAATACAGTTGAAAGATCTTAGGTCTTTGTGGAAAAATCTCGTTCTCAGAAAAACAGGATTAAATGGATCAATATTGTTACAGACTCTATAAGACTAACTCGATGTGTATGAAGAACATCAATAATATATAAATGTATAACTTAGATTTATCTTAAATGTATATGCATTATATAAATTTAGTCTTCTTATGGTCTACCTCCTTTTGTTCATCTCCAACACCACTTCTCTTTGCAAAATTTCCCAAAGGGAGGAGTGTACAATTTGCATATAGTAGAGTGAAAATCACCATGTGCAGATCCATCTACTGAGTGCTAGATGCATGTACGGAGCAGACAGTCCAGGCAAACAATTCCTAATTTAAATCCCATGCTGTTTTGTGTACTTGCTGCAAAGATGTTGCCAGTGAAACCTGTATCATCATCCAGTAAAATCCCACCATTTTACAAATGAGAGAAACACGCCCAGAAAGTTGTAACTTACAGACACCTCAGAGTGAGAACTAGAGCAAGGGCTTGTGTCTACTCAGGGCCACTGCCTGAGGGAACCACACCATGTCTCTCTCTCTCTCTCTCTCTCTCCCACACACACACACCCACACGCACACACCCAGTGAATCGTGCCTCATATTGCTCATAGTCTGTCCAAAAAGTAAATAAGACAACATGTGACAAATTAGGAATGGGACTTGAAAGTGTGAATGACAGAAAGAAGACCACTTAATGGAAACTGTGACACCCACAAATTATACCCTTTGGTATTTTGCAAGAAGTAGGGCTGTCAGCGCAGCTAGAAACTAAATTCAACTTCCCACCCAAACCAACCATCCAGGAAGATGGCTGTATATTTCAGTTGCCCTGGGTGTACAACAGCACTGGGCAAAAGTCTTGTTTTATTTTTATTTCTGTCTTTTAACAATTTATGAGAAAAGAAGGTCACTGTGTGACAATAAAGGGGGGAATCTTCATTTATGTTGAATAATCATTTCTACCATGACATTTTTGCGGAAAGTCACCCTGATTGAGGCTCCAATTCCCTTGTTCCTGGATTACATCTATGAGACAACCTCAGCCCCCCTCCCCTGTCCCAGGCTGCACCCCACTGCCAGATTCACGGCCTGTAAACCACTGTTGCATCATGTCACACCCTTACTCAAGCCCTGTGAGGAGCTTGTGTAACTGCGTATTGATTCAGGTCCCAATGTGTCAATCTGGCTTTTTTTGGCTCCTGATAACCTGTGAGCCTCTCAGAAATTCTACTTTCTGGCAGGCTGCCTGCATGGCCTCCAGGTAGAGTGTCCTGTCCACATTCCCATCACCAAGCCTGTACTAACTGCTTTTTAGCTTGTCTCTGTTTCATATCCTACCCATGCCTCAAGGCACCCAGGCCTGGCCTCCAGCAAGCCTCCCTCCGCCACTTCACCCTCCACTGTGGAGCCCTCCCTTCTCTGCTTTCATGAATTTTTCTCTGCAGTGTGTCCTAAGTTGCCATATGTTGGGGCAGGGATAGGAAATTGTAGCTAAATGTACCTTTATTTGCAAAATATCCATTACAGGATTTTACAAAATATTTTCTACAGGTTGGTCACCTGTCTGTAATATTTTATAATGAATATTTTATAAACAAAGATACATTCAGGTACAATTCCCCCATTTCCCCCATTTGGCAACTTTTGGGACACCCTGTAATTGTTTCGTATTGTTGGCCTCACATTCTCAAATTAAACATAAATTTGGGGGGGCAATAATTATGTCTTCAGAATCTCTTGAGTCCTGTTGACACCCCACTTCTACACAATCCTGCATCTTGCCCAGGCTGGCAGATTCTCACTGAGAACCTTGACGGTGGAACAGACCAGATGCGGTGGAGGAAAAAGATGCCAGCTACACCCAAGTGATGCTGGGAAAGCATCAGTGGCCTTTCTGGACCTAGGAAGTCTCAGCCTCACTGCTCTTCCTCAAGGCCACATCACTCTGCCACTAAACTGGTGCTGACTTCTTCCTCTGTAGGGTTTGTTAAATTAATCCCTTTTCTTTATCCTTGGTCCTAAATCTGATCCACCTCCAACCAAGTTCACGGTACCTTTTTAGCTACCTGTCTTACTCCAAGGACATAGCCAAATGAGAGTTTTAGATTTTACCTCCTTTTCCTAAATAAGAGAAATTCCCATTCTTTCTACCTGTGGTGCCCCCTTCCCAGGCTTAAAGATGTGCATGACGCCCTGCTGACAGGTGTCACCCTGCTGACAGGTGGCTGCGGAGCCCTCCTCCTCCCACGCTCCATGCCCCCAGTCCAGATGTCGCTACACCCCAGTGACGACTAGAAAATGTCACTGGTGTCCTCTCCCTCCCACCCTCCCGGAGGTGCACCTCTGGGTGGAGTTTCCCACCTGGGGGCCTTCTTGCTCCCTCCCGGCCCCCCCGCGGGAGCCCTGCGTCCAGCTGCTGCGTCTGGAGCCGGGGCTCTCCGGGTGACCATGGCTCGCCAGGCACCTCCCACTGTCAGCTCTCCCTCACCCCAGCCGATCACACCCAGTGGGCCTAAACTAACAGCCCAGGATTTAACCTGTGAAATTAAGAAATGTTCTACCTTCCACATTTTTTCCTTAAAATACAAAATAGCAAATCCCTAGTAAAGCGTTTCTATTTTCCACACACAGGGAGGTCGATAAAAGACGCTGTTCCCCTTTCCTTAGCTTCCCTGGAGCTTCAGGCCTCGGAATTGAATCTTTTCTAATCTTTTCTCCTCCACCTTCTCTTACTTGCCCCAGCAAAAACACCCCGAGGACAGTCCATGCCCAGAGCTGTCTCTCCAGCCGTCTCCCCCACCTGTCTCTCCAAGCAAATTGCTGTCCAACTTCTCTTCACTCGCTGCCAACATCTTAAGTCATGGGGTCCCCTCCCCCTGCCTCCCGCGGGGTCTGCAGCCCCCGTGGGCTCCTCACCGCAGGCGCAGAGCGGCCGACACGACGCGCCACCCCCGCCGGCCACCTGCGCGCAGCAGCCGCGTCCCTTCCGCCCTGAGGCCTGGCCTCCGCGCAGGGGCAGCCCTCAGCAGGTGCAGCCTGGGGGCCCAGGGCCCGATCCTTCGGATCCTTCGCCTGGCGCTCTCCCAGGGGTCAAAGCTTTCCGTCCTACCCGCTGCCAGCCTCAGCGCGCCCCGGAGTCCAGATGGCAGCGCTGTTCAGGGTTCGCCTTCCCCGCCACCCCAGTCCCAAACCCGCCTCCCGGGTCTCCGGAGCCCAGCACGGCCACTTACCCAGGGCAAGGGCCAGGAGCCGCGGCAGGGAGCTAGCGCCGCTGCCCGGGGCGGCCCGGTCCATCCACCCCGCTGCGGGGGCCGCGCAGCCCCGGGTCCAGTCTCCGTCCTCCGCTTCACCCCCTTCCCGGCCCGGGCGCCCGAGCGGGTGCCTGGAAACTACGCCAGTAGGAAGCGAAACTACGCCCGGCTGGCACCCCGGCGACAGGGCAGTGAAGCAGCCAGCGGCGGGCTCCGGCAGCGTCCCGGGAGGAAGCCCCCTCCTTATCCCCGCTCCTCGGCGCACCCCGCAGGGGCACAGCACGCGGCGCGGTGGCCTCTCCAGCACCACCCAAACCGCCCCACACCCATGCCCACACCCAAGGACACATTCGGGGTGCCCCCGGCCTGTCGGCTCACCCGCTCCCCCTGCTGGGTCGCACCTGCCGGTTCACGTCCCTCCCCGGAGAGCGAGAGGTGGGAGGGAGGCGTGGGGGGACACGCGTGGACCGGGCAGGTGTGCCCGGCCCGCCCCGAGCAGGGCTGGACGCTGGCGACCACCGGTGGCGAATCTGAGGCCCCTACACGTCCTGAAATGCCAACTCCCCTCATTCCTAGTCATGGGGACAGCAGAGCCACTATTCTCTGTAGTTAACCTCGGGCCGCAGTCTCTGACACGGGCAGGCACTGCTGAATTCACGGCTGTCTTTAAAGGTCTTAAAGCTGAGGCCTTAGTTTTCCTCAAGAGTCTCTAATAAACCCTGGAGCACCTGGAGGTTCGGGCGCACAGGGGTCTGTTCTAGAAGTTTCATTTACTTTCCATCTATCCACCTACTCACTATGCTTTGTATTTTCGTCTATTTGGTTCATTTATTCTGCTATTCTTGGCATTTTAGTTGGATCTATAAAAATAAAGGGGGTGGTTTGTGCTGAGGCTTGCCGAGGCCAAGTTCCACCTCCTCTTCCCGGAGAGGTGTGATGGGGCAGTTGTGCACCAAGCGGTTTCTGGAACCAAAGACATCCTCACATCTTTCAAAGAAAGAAAGCAGCATCCAATTTTACCTTATGGGATTAATATAGTTTTCTCCAAAAGAAAGAGTATATATCTGTTTTCCTGCTGACCTATGTTTCTCTTTGAAGATTAACATGCGTAATTATGCCCCTTCAAGACAGAAGTTGTGTTTCTCTAGCATCCCAAAGGCCAGGACACATTATTTCACATAGGAAATGCAGTTCAAGTGTCTGCCCCTTCCTCCTCCTCCCATTGCTTAAATTAGACAAATTTCTTCCAAAAGTGACATTTCATTTCAGAACCAATTCAAATTATTTTAGTGCCCCAGGCAACTGATACATCCAGAGGAATAAAAACCAGCTCATAATCTTCAGAATCCAATTCTGGCTCACACAACAGCCCCCAAAACTCTGGAAGAGAAGGCAGCTGTGAGGTTAGGGAAACCCAAGAAGGGACAGAGGTGGCTGTGCCCCACGTGGACGGAGCTGGAGTGTGGAAGCCAGGGCTGCAGCCTGGTCTCCTTCCCTCCCCAAATTCCTGCCTTCCTTCAGTTCCCCTACTCTCTCTCAGCTCCAGAGCCCTAAGTTAAGCGTCTCTCATTCTGAGATGACATCTGGCCTAGCTAACAGCTGTCCTGGTAACCCCAACAGAATGTTACAACTTTGTTGCCCTTTTCCATAAATACTAATGAAAAATACTCTCTTTTGAATATTGTAAAATGTCAGGATTTGGTGTGAGTATTCATCATTCATGCCATTCAAAGGATAAATTAATTTTTTTAGGTCACTAGAGTATGAAATAGTGTCATTTAATATACTAAATAGAGCAGATAAATTGATAACCTCCCTCCAGAGGACTTTATTTAGTGCCCCAAATAAAATAAATACTCCCAAGAATATTCCTTCCAAATTTCCTGGCACCAGAGACCCAATCCCGTCAGGGTCAGGAGAATTTCCTTTTCCTTTCTCCCTTCCTTCCTTTCTCTCTCCTTCCTTCTTTCCTTCCCTTCCCTCCTGTTCCCCTTCCTCTTCCTTCTCTTTCTCCTTCTCCCAAACTCTCTTTCCAGTTTGCTTTTTGGGAAAGGTAAATTTGGAATCTAACCATTAAGTCTAGAATGGGAGCAGGTTAAGAATTATCTTTCTGGGTTCTCATAATTGATCAAAGTTGTATTAGAATCACAAGGTATAAGGTAGAACAAGTATCAAGAAATTACTTGAATGGTGTCTTTCCGGGGCCAGGTGGAGGCGGGTGTAACCAGTCCTCCCCAGTCTGGTATGAAGCTTCAGTAGATTCCTTCCAAGGGCCTTTAACATCAGCTTTTTTCTCTTCCCACACAGAGCAGCCTCCAGCAGGGACATTCCTCTTCCTCCAGACAGGACAAAACAAACTTGTAGTTATTTGTGGGAACAGCACATACACAGACACACACGTGGGGATGGAAAGGCAACTCTTAATGGCACTCATTCTAGGTCAAGGCACCTCCTCTGATGTGTGACTTTAAGCCATTCAACAGTACAGGAAGACGTCCTGGGGGCCACTAATATTACCGTATATACTCGAGTATAAGCTGAGTTTTTTCCGGCACAAAATTTGTGCTGCGTTCAGGTTTATCGGCACAAATTTTGTGCCGAAAAACTCAGCTTATGCTCTAGTATATATGGTATTTAATTTAGTAAGAGTGGGTGAGATAAAATTATGAAAGACTTTTAAAAAGTTATAATGTCTTCTAGTAATGATAAACAGATACATTGTAATTAAAAGATTAATAATTTATTGCATGGTATATAAAGAGAACTTTCAAGTAATCCGTTTGAAACTATTTGTCTCTAAGGAAATAACAGTGAAAAATCACTGCTCAAAAGCTGTATTCAGGTAATCTTGTTTTACGATCTAATTTTTCTGAGGAGAGGGTTATTGTTATTTCTTTTTCCTGGCTACTTTATGATGCCTTCCTCTTCAGTCTTTAGGAGAATCTATTTTTTATATGTGTGCCCAAATCTGTTTGACTTGTTATCTTTTTTAAATGGCAGCTTAAGACAAATTTAATAAATCTCAAACATAATCATTTCTATCTTTCTTTTTACATACTTCAAAAACAAACTTCTGGTTTAAAAAATCAAGGCTTTTCTGGGGTGGCGCCTGTGGCTCAAAAGGGCAGGGCACTGGCCCCATATGCCAGAGGTGGTGGGTTCAAACCCAGCCCTGGCCAAAAACTGCAAAAAAAAAAAATCGGGGCTTTTTTGCTGATCTTCATTGTAGGCTAAGTAGGCAAACATCCATGTGGCATAATGTTAACTCTACGGTCGGACAAGCCACAAAACGTCCCGGTTGGACAAGCCACAAAACGTCCCTTGTTAATACACTGTGGCTTCACCTTCTCCTCCTGGATCCCAGACTCCTGTCAGGACAGACACTCCTCTGGGTGGGGCAACAGAGCTGGAGTGTTACATACAACTGGTTTTCAGCATCTGCGTAGTTTCTTCAAATTGGAGCTATGTCACCAAATGGCTGAATCACAAATTACTTACTTCCCTGAGCCTCAGTTTCTTCACCCATAAAATGCGACGCTAATGATTTGCACATTTTTTATGATTCATAATGATGTATATCTCCAAGGAAAATATCTAATATATTAGGAAATATCCCACAAATCATAGTTGTCATATTAGTGTTAAATTTCACAGGATATACAGAAAGAACCTGTAGAAACTGGCTTCCTCACTAGCGGTCGAGATGGTGGGAAGGAAATAGCACAGAGCAAGGCTAGCTTTTCAAAGTCTAGTAAGAAATGCATTTGTCTTTAAAGCCAAAGAAATTAATGTTCAGTGCGCTAACAGGCAAGCAGAATATAAATCCTGAGGCTTTACATGGCTGTTCGCCTCTTCTTACTCCAACTTCCTAGGAAGAGAAACAGTGAAAGGAAAGAGTAAGTAGGAAGCAGAGAAGTAGGAGAGAAGAGAGGCTTGAACCAGAGAAAGTTCCTTACAGGGACGTCCACAGACCCAGAGTGGCGTCTAAGGAATTAAGGGGCAGTGAGGAAGGGGATATTTGCCTGCTATCCTGCTCATTTCTCACCTTCTCTTATTTAAAGCGATGACATCAGTATTTTTTATTAACCTCGACAGAAGGTAACAACCATCATAATTCCCCCAAACAACTCATTTATGTCTTAGCCTAACAATCCTTGGAATTTAGGCTTTTTCTAGAGATAATCGTGTGGGTCATTTAATGAGACTTTAAAATTGCTTTCACAATTCTCACCATGTAATTTTTTTTCTCAAATATTTCTTTAGCCTTGAGATATATGCCTAACGTGTGTCTATAAATACAAACTTTTAAAAATGCTAAAACTGATGCAAAATGTTCAGAAATGGTAGCATGAAATATGATGTGGGTCTCATGCCTACAGAATATTTTGGTGTTATTGTCTTCTATTATATGATTTTTGTCCCTATTCTTGACTATCACAGGTCTTGAATAATTTCATTATCAGCATCACTGCCTAATAATGGTCTAAATGGGGAGTTAATTTTGAAATTCAAGAAGAATAATACCCAAATGCAAATATGTCCCACATCATCTAAGATGAAGCCAGCATCCCTTTCTAAATTGGCTATGTTTAGGTTTGGGGAACATAAGAAGAAGTAATTTCTATTTAACCTAATAATAATTATCTACATTTATATAGTACTTTCCCATATACTAACCAACCAGTGGTTAGATAACTGCTGAGAGAGGCAGGCAGTATTGTCGTTCCCCTTTTAACAGTAGGAAATAGAGCTCTCTATGGTCCAGTGTGGTCCAAGTTTCAGAGTAACTCCTAGAACCCAGGTCTAAAGACATCAAGGTTTAATAAAGGGAGTATCTTAGTTTTCTCAGGCTGCTATAACAAAATACCATAAACTGGAAGGCTTAAGTGACAAAAATGTATTTTCTCACAATTGTAGAAGGCTGCTAAATCCAAGGTCAGCTTCATCCACTTCCCGGGGAGGTCTGTCTTGCTGGACGTGCACAGCTCCCTTTTCACATGTCTTCAGTCGGCCTTTGTCTTAATGTGTGTGTGTGAAGAGAGAGACAGACCTTCCTTTCAGAAAGAGATGGCTCTCTCTTCTTCTTAAAAGGCCACTAATCCTCTTAAATTCAGACTGCACCCTTATAAACTCATTTAATTAGCCCATTTGTTACAATTAGCCACCAATATTAGTGCATGCCTGTTAACTAAAATCCATATATTATTTAAATTTTCTTACTTTCTGTCTAATGTCCTTTTTCTGTTTCAGTACCTAATCCAAGATACCTCATTATATTCAGTTCCCATTTGTCCCTAGGAGCCTTTCAGCTGTGAAAGTTTCTCAGACTTGTTTTTGATAACCTTGACAGCTGAAGAATACGCATCAAGTATTTTATAGAGAGTCCTTCAATTAGATTTTTTCTTAAGTTTTTCTCATGGCTAAGCAGGATTTTTGGTTTGGGGAGGAAGACCACACTGATAAAGTATCGTTTCCATTAACTATGTCACAATGGGTTGTCACTCTTGCTACTGACCTTGGTCACCCAGCTGAGGGCGTTTGGTCAGGTTGTTCCCCTGTGAGTTACTCTCATCCTCCCTCCTCAGGCTGTATTCAGGAGGGACCCGCTGTGTCTAGCCCACCCTGAAGGGACGGAAGATTGTGCTCCTCTTCTGAGAAAGGAGCATCAGCACAACTCCTTTGAAATTTTTCTGCAAAGGAGATTTGTCTGTTCTCTCTCATTTATGTATTTATTCAGTCATTTATCTGTATCAGTATGAACTCATGGATTTGTGCCATATTTGGAAATAATCCAAGGCATTTTGGACCTCTGTTATCAGCTCTGTACACACTCATGAAGCACAGGCCCCTTCTGGAGTCATGTATGGAATACAGGCTACATGGGAGGAAAATTCAACTGGACCCACTGCATTTGTTAAAGTAAACTAAGAAATGGTTACAAATGGATCCCTGAATTCAATGGCTTAGAGAACAAGTCTGTTGCTTTTTTTATGTAAGCTTCTAGAGGAGGGATGTCAGAAACTCAGAGTCATTTCGGGACTCCGGATTACAGAGTATATACTGTCTTCACATGTGTCTCCCAGGTGAATGAACTTTTTTAGAAAAATAAAGGCCAGGCATGGTGGCTCATGCCTGTAATCCCAGCACTGTGGGAAGTTGAGGAGGGGGAATAGCTTGAGCTCAGGAGTTCGAGACTTGCCTGAGCAAGAGTGAGATCCTGACTCATAAAAAAATGAAAAATCCAGCCAGGCACCATGCTGAGTGCCTGTAATCCCAGTGGCTTCTAGAGGCTGAGGTAGCAAGATGCCCATAGCCCGAGTCTAAGGCCGCAGTGAGCAATGACAGCATTACACTCTGCTTAGGGCATAGGGTAGGGCTCTGTCTCAACAGCAAAAAAAAAAGAAAGAAGGAAAAATGGAGATGTGGCTGGGCACGGTGGCTCACACCTGTAATCCCAGCACTCTGGGAGGCCAAGGCAGGAGGATCAGGTGAGCTCAGGAGTTTAAGACCAGCCTGAGCAAAAGCAAGACCTTGTCTCTACTAAAAATAAAAAAAACTAGCCAGATGTCATGGCAGGCACCTATAATCAGTTGCAGAGAGGCTGAGGTAAGAGGATCTCTTAAGAGCAAGACTTTGAGGTTGCTGTGAGGTATGACGACACCGTGGTGCTCACCCAGGGTGACAGAGTAAGCCTCTGTCTCAAAAACAAATAAATTAATAACTAAATCCCATGATAAAAAAAATAATTGGCAGGATCTTTTAGACAATAACATCTTACATCTGCTAATGCCATAATTAAGAAAAGCAAGTTTAAAAGTTAAGGGGAACAGCATAGGTAGTCTTGAACTTTAAACCTTAAGGAAAGACATAACTTTGGTTCAAACGTTTAGCACTCTTCTTTGCCAGCTATGTGATCTTGGGCAAGTTACTTAACTTTTCCAAACTCAGACTTTCACATCCCTAAATTGAAAACTATAGCAGAATCTTCTCATAGGGTTCCTTCAAGGTTTAAATGAGGGGTTTAAGGGCTGCCAGCATGGTGTCTGACTCAGAGTAAGTATTTGCTCAACCACTGTGATAATATTCAAAGTCATCACGTCTCAAAGTTACCCCAAGGTGTGATGCGTTGAAGCAATCACTGGAACAAGATGTTAGGAAGAAGCAGGCTTGACTTGTGAGAGGAAGAGGTAGTGATTTACACCTCTGCGAGACTCTCGAGTCCTAAAATTAGACAGTATAAGGTATTATGGAAAGTCTCAGGGTTAAGACAAATGGAAATGAGGAGACAGAGAAATAGAAGTTGCATTATTGTGGGAATATGTTGCAAAATTGTTGGCCGGAGGGAGAATAATTTTCTAAACTATATAATGGCAAAATTGTTTAAATAAAAAAGGATTTTTCACCCTGCTCCTCCCTATATATTCCAGCTCATCAAACATATTAAACATCTACTTTGTACCAAGCATGATGTTAGGAAGTCCTGGTCTCACCCAGATGGACACATCACATGGGAGGGCACTCAGCCTGCAGCGTCTTTCATCAGACTGCAGAGATGCTTAGTCTGGACAAAGCAAATGCTTCTGCCTCCCTAGCTGTTCCACAGGCTGTCCTCACACGTAGGAGAAGAATTTCTTCAGTTAAAAGTACATGAGTGCCTCCTTCCTCTGCTAGAATAACAATAATTAACACTGACTGTGTGCCAGGCACTGTTCTGAACACTTAAATTGTTTAAATCCTCACCAAATATATTGTGAATTATACACTATTATTACTCTCAGTTCACGTATGAGGAAACTAAAACACAGAAGTTGAATAACCTGCCCAAGACTGTGTGGCTAGGATGTGGCAGAGCCACGTGACATGTGCCAGAGAGGCTCAAGTTCGGGGCCCTGAACCTGTTTGCCCAATCCAGTGAGCTAGGGGAAGTCATTGGCTCTGACCTCGAGGCACTCAAATAGTAGTGGGGAGCAAGGTCAGGCCTCTCCCCACCGCTGGAAGTCCCATTTGGGAACAACAGTGTGCCTAATGGGTTCTTCACCAGCCTTCCTGAAAAATCACTCTCTCTTCAAAATATAGAGAAAAAGATGGAGGAATTACTGCTTTGAAGGTAATGTTAACTGACAGGAGGAACTGGTTGTAAAGTTAATACAAAATAAAGCATAAGAGAAAAAATGACTGTGCAACCCTAGGATTAATTACGGCCACCTCGGGAGGACTGGAGTCGACTCTATCGCCTGGACCACAGGAAGACAGACTTTGCAGTCAGAGGAAAACAGGCGTGTTAAGGTAAGAGGGCCCCTGCAGCTACCATGGGTGACTGTTCCCGGAGAGTTAAAAGGAATTATCTAATGGGTAACAACTGCAGTTAGGAATTATCAAGAAGCTGGGAGAGGAAGTCACAGGTTCACGTGCAGATAAGCGTGTCAGCAGCAGACAGGCTAAGAGAGCGGTGGAGGGCTGAGGTGGCACCAGTGATTTGGGGCCACAGAAAAGTTGCCTTTATTACACTGATCACAAAATGGCCTTGGCCGACTGCTTTGTGCCAATGTTGCAGCACATGGGATGCACACACACGTTTTTAAAAATTTTAGTCATGCTATGATTTCATATTTCTCACGGAGAAGAACGGAAGGGCCAGAAAAAGCATCTGAAGAGGTATGCAAGCCCAAGGTGAGTGTGGAGATGTTAAGAACCTTCCAAGCTCCTTTGATGAATACAAGCATTTTGAGTCATATGAATTATTTTCCAAGACACCCTGGGCGGGGTCAGGAGGAGGAGGAGGGAAGCTCTTCGTTATCTATGTGAAGTCTCTCCAAGAAACTGAAGATAAGGAGGTAAGTTTTTGGTGATCCCCAAAGGGAAGAACATGTATTTTACAAATGGCAGGTTGATAAACTTAACCAGATCAGGGAAGGTTCTTCTTTCACAAGTAACAGATCTTCTGAGTTGTTCTGTCTTAAGCAGGGAGGACAGGGGGCGGGGGCAGGTTAGGGAAGCGGCTTGCATGATATTTGAAGAGTAGTCACATGGAAAATGAATTGCATTCATAGTGCTCAGTCCCCAGGGGTTGTAACAAGGACAGAACAGCTAGAGGCAGAGGAGTCAGGATTCAATATAAAGAAGATCTGTCTAAAATTTCAGTGAGAGAACAGATACCCTTATAAATATCAAGGTCCCCGGTGCTAGAAGTGCCCATTCTCGGTGTTGTTGAGGAAATCCAGATAATTTCTTCTCCCTAACCTTAGATTAAGACAGTGGTTCTCAACCTTCCCAATGCCGCCAGGTATTTCCATTGAGAACCGCTGGATTAAGAGATTCCAAGACTGGATAACCTCAGATAGACTTGTTCAACCCTCCAATGCTAACGGACGTCAAGATTTCTTCCTTCGATGTAGCTTAAAGTGACCAAAGGGTCCCTAAGAAACCCTTTCTGCTTAAATCTGCCATGAAACTAGACATTTACAAAATAATTTTAAGACCTAATTAACTGACAAATGGCTGAGAATTCTCCAAATCATCCTCAAATGGCAACTTAATTTAAACGCAGAACTTTTGGTTTATGGTCCATAATTTCATACATACACCTCCTCCCATAGAAATAAAATATAAATAATAAAATGCATTTAGTACAAATCATGGTCTATTGATCTCATAAATGAAACAATTTAATAATTTTGCATGGTTGCTTAGTCGTTCTTCTTCTATGTTATATTCTGATACTATCTAACAATTTCTGCCTATCTATCAAGTAGAAACTAACGTCAGTTATCAAAGCACTTGGATGTGAGTTATATAACATTGCATTTTGACCCAGCCCAAAAATATATTTTTAAATGCATGGCTGAGGGCACAAAATGGAGATTTGACACAGTGATATGAATAGAAAATTGCTTTTAAGCTGAATATGAAAAACTAACTTCAGTCACTGTCCCAGGAAGATGACGGGTGAGATTTGAGCATAGTCAACATTGAAAAGCTGAGACTGAGGACGACTTGGCTAAGGTAACAAGTGTCATTTGTAAATCTTAATGACTTCTAACTGCTCTTCCCCTTTCCTTGGGCAAACTGTGAAAATAATAAATTCAACAGAAAATCTTTCCCAGTGACTAAATAACCTTAATTCTCTCCCTTTTAATGTTCATAATACGAGATTTTAGCTTTTTATTGTGTACCTGTCATTCATTTCACATCTTGTTCAGCCTCAGTAAGCGCAGGAAGCATCCACTTCTATTGCTGACTCCGATCTTTGTTTTATAAATAAGGCACAAATAAATTTTATGAGTGAAGTTTCAGCATTAAAGGCAGAATCAAGGTCTTTTACAACTGAATCCAAAACATAATCAAGCACCTTACGATCTTCTGCCACGTTAATACTGACAAGTTCATTAATAAAACCCTTCCACAGAATCCAAACTTGCAAATTGCCAATCACCTCAGGAGTAATAAAGAAAGGATGCCCTTCTTTAAACACTTAGCAGAGGATAGTGTGTGAAGGAAATTAAAACATTTACCACAAAAGCCTTCCTGCAACCCTCTCCATTTGTATACTTCCAATGTCTCTCTCATTAAGGACGACGTATTTACACCTACACCGCAGTTACTTCCAACTGTCTCCTTCATTAACATCTAAAATACTTCTCCCCATGAATCAAAATGATAGCTCTGCCAACAATACAATTCTGTCACAGCTTTACAGAGAAAATGTTTCCAAAAGGACTTCTGTCCAGGGAAACGATTCCAGCTGCCTGCACCATTTTAATGGGCACTTAGAAAATGTCTCGTTCACGAAGGAGAGAACTAAAGAAGGGAAATATTCTCTCCCCACCTCCAGCCGGCACAGCCTGGTTTCCCACTTCATTTCCCATCCCATTACCTCCCTGCAGGCCCTCTCGCTCTGTGCCTGGGGTGGTCTTCTCACTGATTTTCCCGACCCCAGTCTTATTTCCCTGCTGCGGTTCCTTTGTGTGTAAAGAGGAGAGGAACAATGGCATTGTCTTTATTAAAAATTATTGCGGAGTATAAATGAGTGGGTACAGAGAAAGTACTAAGACGACTGCCTGCTTCATAGTACACACTCATTAAATCTTAACCCCCGTGTGCTTCTCCTCTGTGCTTCTCCAAGGGTGATCATTCTGCAGTAAATACCTGGCTATATCCAGAATTCACCATTTCCTACCTGTTTCCCTGCTACCATTCCAGTGCGTGTCAGCAGCATCTCCTAACTGGTGTGTCAACTCAATGTCCCATGACCTTTTTGATCTTTAAGTTAGAGTAAGTCACTCCCCCCATTCATCTCACCAGCACACACCAAAGTCCTTACAATCGTACCCAAGGCCCTGCACAGCCCAGGATGCCCATTCCTGGAGCCCCCGCCCCAGTTTACTTAGCCCAGCCCCGCTGGCCCCTCAAGGCTCCTCACACAGCCTTTGAGCCTTTAGGCCAGTGGTCCCTTCTCCTGTCACATCTTCTCCCCTGCAATCTGCATCCTCACGCTCTCATCTCCTCCAGCCTTGACCACCTGATTCATAGCCACAACCATCTGATGCCCGTGACGTGCTGGGGATTTCCACAGCAGGTGTGGCCTTTGACACACTTTCTGAAGTACTTGTCAGCAATGCATACTGTCTCCCTCAGTTTACAGTAAGCTGTCCAGGAGCACAGATCTTCATCAGCTTGTTGCTATGTTCCTAATGTGGAGAACAATGCCTGGAGTGTGACCTGTTTAACACACGTGTGTTCCACAAAACAGTGAATATGCAAGTGAACAGACACGCTGCCTGTGTGAGGGATGTCCTCTCTCTCCCCACCACCAGAGGTGGCTCAGACTCCTCAGCCAGACATACAAAGACTAATGATTCCGCCCCTGTCCACCCCTCGGCCCTGACTTCGAACTGCACCCCCACACAGCCTACTCTTGGGCACACGGGACTACGTGAGCTACGTGGAGCTTCCCGGCCATGGAAGAGACATCTCCAGCTGAATGGCCCACGGGCCTTGCTTTCTTCTCTACCTGGTGAGCACCTCCCACCTTTCAGGATGTCACCTTTTCTTAACCCTCCAAATCCTGGTAGAAGGCATTCCTCCTTCCTCTGTGACCCTGGTGTATCCTGAAGAAACTTCTAGCCCAGCAGGAAAGTCACTGCATTGATTTTGCCTGTTTCCACACCTTCTTCCTTGACCAGACTGTGGGCAACATGAGGGCAGAGATACCTCAGATACCCAACATCATACACAGTGCAAAATGGGTCTTAGGAATCATAGAACTCAGCTGATGTTGAATAGTCACAGGAATAAAGGGAAGATGTCCACTGGTTATGCTGATTCCAAATCTGCCTCACAACAGGAGGGGAGTTGGAGAAAGGTCAACTCGCCAGGTTAAAGACCCTGCCCACGTGGTTCAGGTGGACTAAAGACGAATGCAATGCTCTCGAGGAAGATGACGGCCCGGAGGGAAGTGCAGGATGCGGAGAAAGGTCGGGGTCCCGGCCAGAAGCCCTCAGAGCCTGGGGCACTGTCTCCATGAAGACGAGAGACCTGGAAATCGAGGCAGGGCCGTATCTGGAGCACCTGCATCTCTGCATTTTTCCTGAATTATATTAACTCCAGGGAGTGTATCTAGATTCCTATCAACAAAACTGGGGAGGGGTGATCACATGCGGTGGGATGACTCTGGGGTCACCCAATGATGGGTGCCCAATAAAATATTGAGGCTGGAACAGGGCAGAAGGGAGGGAAGAGAAGGGGGCAGAGAAGAGAGGGGAAGGGAAAAGCTGAGGCAAAATAAATAAATAAATAAATAACTGTTGGGCTTTTCTCTCCACCAGAACTACTGTTGCAATGTCCTGGTTGTCCTTAGCCCAAATTTAGCACTTCTTTCTCTGAGGACCATCTCTGAGAACTAACTCCGTGAGGCTTTCTTCTGTGGCTGCCCTTTTAGCACAGCTTTCAAATGTGCTCCCTTTTTTTCACTGACCATAAACTCTACTCTTGGTCCAGCCATTTTGCCTTGTTTCATTACCTGTTCCTTGGTCCACGGCCACATAACATGCTGACTTAGGTTGATTACTTCATTAATTCCTCGGCTTGTGTAGATGTGTAGTGTTACCTTTATCACCTTCTGTTCAAAGATGAGTTGAATTCATTGCTAGAATTTTGCGTGAAGGTCGGCGGAACTTCAAACTGAATGCCAAGAGTCCAGGAATAAGAAAAGTCCACAGTGCGGCTGCCGGAAGATTTCTCCCAAATGCGTCCCCCAGTTTATCTCATGAGACATGTTACAACAGACCTGGGCACAGCTCTGCTTCCCAGACCCACTTCATTCAGCATGAAACACACCAGCAGCTTAGAGAGAGACACCAGGAGAGGCTTTCTCTTCCCAGTCCACTCCTTCACTCTCAGATACATATTGTTAATTGATTCAGTGGTCGGGGCAAAGCACCCACTGTGCGTGATGTTCATTGCCAGCCTCTGGTCTACTATATAACGTAAGACGAGTTTTTGCTCTCAGAAGACACAGTGTAATTAAAGGGCAGAAAAGTACATTAAATAATAATAGTAATCATAACAAGAGTAATTAGAGTAGCCAGATCTATGGAATTCTTACTGTGTATCAGGCACACATTACTTTTCACCTGTTAGCTCAGGCCCTGATTTGAACCCAGACAATGTTACCCATACCCTGGATATTAACCTGGAGTGAGGGGTCCAGACCCCCCTTCTTAACTTTTCCCTAGATTCACATAACCCCCTGGCAATCTCTGCTCCTGACTTGCTGGCAATCACTTCTGTGCACACGCCAAGTTCTTACCACGCTCTATGTCCAAAGCCTGCCCTAAATGCTCACTGTTTAAGGGAGCAGAGAACCACATAAAGGTGCAGTATGAAAATAATATACTTAGCCCATGAAGGAAGGCCAGGATGAGGCCCGGAGAGGCACAGTGCAGGCAGTGGGTGCGTCATCAGTGATGAGATTGCAGAAGATATGGCATGGAGAAGGGGCTGGAAGGACCTCTGGGGAGATGTTAGGGCAGAGATGACGCCCATGGAGGAGGGGCTGGAAGGACTTCTGGGAAGATGTTAGGGCAGAAATGATGCCCTAGCGCTTTTCTTCAGGTCTTCAGGTAATTCTCTTCTCTTTCAAAATTATCTTGAAAATTTTCCTGGAGAAGTTTCCCCCACAATCTGGGTTATGGTTATTTTACATGTCAGTTGGACTGGGCCACAGACTGCCCAAATACTTGGTTAAACATAAATTCTGGGTGTGCTTATGAAGGATTGCTGGATGAAATGGATGTGAGTCCACGGACTGAGTAAAGTGGGCTGTCCTCCCCAGTGCAGACAGGCCTTATTCAACCCCTCATCTGTTGGAAGAATGCATAGAAGAAAAGAGAGTGAGGAACGAATTCTTCCTCCCTGCCTGCCTGTTTCTGAGCTGAGACATTGGCGGAACCAACAGGATCGGCTCTCCTGGTCCCCAGCCTTTCAGACTGGGGTTGGTGCTATGCCGGGGGCCCTCCTGGGTGCCCAGTTTTCAGAAGACGGATACTTCCAAGCTTCTATAATCATCTAAGCAAATCCCTTAGATTTGGTTCCCAACCTGTCGGCATGACCTCTTTTTAACAATGAAAGTACACTGGGGCATTAGGAAGGTTGAGCACCACGAGCACCACTGCCTTAAAATGAAGTTCCTTTCTCTCTCTCTTTCTCCCTCTGCCTCTCTCTGCCTCCCTCCCTGTCTTTCCATATAGCTGAAGAGATACTTAGATGCCTACACAATCGCACCTCCAATACATACACTGTGGGTTCAGATCTGCATACATAATCACACCTCCAATACATACACTGTGGGTTCAGATCTGCATACACAATCGCACCTCCAATACGTACACTGTGGGTTCAGATCTGCATACACAATCGCACCTCCAATACGTACACTGTGGGTTCAGATCTGCATACACAATCACACCTCCAATACGTACACCGTGGGTTCAGATCTGCATACACAATCACACCTCCAATATGTACACTGTGGGTTCAGATCCAGACCATTGCAATAAAGTAACATCACAGTGAAGAAAGCCCTGCAAACATTTTGGTTTCTCACAGGATATAAAAGTTATGTGCGCATTGTACTGGGGTCTATTAAGTATCATACACTAGCAGTATGTTCAAAAAATGTATTTACCTTAATTTAAAAGTACTTTTTATTGCTAAAAAATGATAGCGATCATCTCAGCCTTCAGCAAGCTGGATTCTTTTTGCTGATGGGGCGTCTCACTTCGGTGACGACAGCGACTGAGGGATTAGGTTGGTTACAAAGACTGGGAGGGCTGTGGCAATTTCTTTAAAAAGACAATGATGAAGTTTACTGCATCAGCTGATGCTTCCTCCCAAGAAATGTTTCTCTGTAGTATGCAATGCTATGGGATAACATTTTCTTCACTGTAGAACTTCTTTCAAAACTGGAGTCCATCTTCTGAAACTCTGCTGCCTCTTCACCAGCAAAGTTTATGTAATATTCTAAGTATTCTATTGTCACTTCACAGATATGACACCAGGAGTAGATTCCATCTCAAGAAACCACTTGAGATGAGAACCCTGGACAGCTGCTCCCTCTGAAGCCAACGGATGAGAGGCTGGCCCCTGTCTCACAGAGACGTTCTGAGCTCACCCTGGCACCCTGCAGTATTACTGCACTCCTCACCAGTCCAGACACAAGGCACAAGAGAGAGAAAGCAAACAGTTTGGTTATCTTCCAAGCTATTAATTCTTAAATATCATGGCACAGTTGACCTACCTGAGAAATTTGCTTTAAAAGTACATGCTCAGGCCCTGATCTGGGGCTTTCTGCTTCAGTGAGTCTCAGGTGGGACCCGGGACTCAATGGTGTTAAGTGCCCAGGAGATGCTGCTGCAGGTGGCTGATGCTCAGATGGAGCAAGAGAGAAGACCGCCATCACCCTCACCCAACATGTGGCCATGACCATCCCCCTCTGGAGTCCCAGCTTCCAGGGTGACGGCACATGCTTTCCTGCCTCCTGCTGTGTGTCTTTCCTTGTGTCTCTGGTGTCCCCTGAACCTTTGTCCCTTCCTTAGCTGATCTCCTTTCTCCCTATTTCTGTCTATTTTGGACTGCTAATTCTGGGATTGCTGCTTTTAAGAACAAAGTGTAGAAAACTCTTAGAAGTGATCAAGGAATATAGCAGCGTCTCAGGTAACAAATCAACACTCATAAATCTGTAGCCTTTATGTATACCAACAACAACCTAGCCAAACAAACAGTCAAGGACTCTATTCCTTTCACAGTAGTGCCAAAGAAGATGAAATATTTGAGAGTATACCTAACAAAGGATGTGAAAGATCTCTACAAAGAGAACTACGAAACTCAAAGAAAAGAAATAGCTGAAGATGTTAACAGATGGAAAAACATACCATGCTCATAGCTGGGAAGAATCAACATTGTTAAAATGTCTATCATACCCAAAGCAATATACAATTTTAATGCAATTCCTACTAAAGCTCCATTGTCATATTTTAAAGATCTTGAAAAAATAATGCTTCAGGAAAGTGCAAGGAAAACTCTTGAAGGAATCGGCCTGGTTGAATATGTTGGCATAGATGTGGAGGAAAGGGCATACTTCTCCACTGCTGGTGGGAATGCCCACTAATACATTCCTTCTGGAAGGATATTTGGAGAATACTTAGAGACCTAAAAATAGACCTGCCATTTGATCCTATGATTCCTTTATTAGGTTTATACCCAGAAGACCAAAAGTCACAATATAAAAAAGACATCTGTACCAGAATGTTTATTGCAGCCCAATTCATAATTGCTAAGTCATGGAAGAAGCCCAAGTGCCCATCAACCCACGAATGGACTAGCAAATTTTGGTACATGTATACCATGGAATACTATGCAGCCTTAAAGAAAGATGGAGACTTTACCTCTTTCATGTTTACATGGATGGAGCTGGAAC